>PYHX02000413.1:656901-719401 GCA_004302925.2 Cochliomyia hominivorax
AGGCTGAAGTAGTTCACAAAATAAATCTACTAGCTAGGGTTTCTCTTTTCCCGGTTCTTTTATTCCCGGGAATAAAAAAATGGCATTCCCTTGAAATTCTTGGTAAAAAATATGAAAATCATATTATCTCTAAAAGTAATGTTTTAATACTTTTCTAACGAAAAAATGATTATATTATAGTTGAAACAAGAAGAAATCCTATATTCAGGTGTGAATCTTTCCGGATGTTATTGAAATAAATGAAAATTTTAATCTGCTATTCCAGAAGTGCTTTTTTATAAGGGAGTTATAGTAGAATGTTTTATACGTTCAAAAGCTTATTCCAGATTCTTGTCATTTATTTCCCAAAAGGTCGAACGGGTCATTTTCGAGTTGAATTAAAAATTGTTAGAGAATAGTTTGATAATGTTTGGATCTGTATCATAAAAATCTACTCTTTCACAATTTGTCACCTTCAAACTGCTTTCTGTTTTTGGATTTTTTAAGATCTCCGCTATTAACTTAATAATATTTTAATATTTTATATGAAATATTCAAGAGAAATATTTTTTACAAAATATTGTTATTTTATATTAACCATCAGAGATCAATCAATGATGACATGAATGGTAAAAATGATCAAGCAAACCTTATTAAATTGTGTTGCCTTTACAAAAATATTTATATTGTTGTGGTTATTCCAAGCACCAAACCGGCAGAAGGTCATAAAGAGAAACATATTAAAAAATAACTTATTCTTTTTGGATTTAATATCTGTGAATTCTTTTGTTCTTTAAATTTGTATATGATTAAAAAACATATGTACAATATATTTTCATTTATTTAACCAATATAAATATAAGGTAAAGTAGTTGTTTTCTACTTTTTTCTCTTATTTAAATTATCTGAACCATAATAAATAGTTTGAACAATATTGTATTTGTGTTTATAGAATTTATTTTGATCACAAATGGTTGTATATTTTAAATGCGAGTTGGTAAAATATTTTTTGTCATTTAAGTTGTTTTGTATGCCCAATAAATATTATTTAATTTTTTATTAAATGTCTATTATAAAACATTTAAAATGCAACTGTATGAAATATATCAAACGATGTATAAATACATACAACAAGATTTAATTGCTAAAAACTATTTGCCTTTTTATGTAAGAAAAACTTTTTTCATATTATGCGTTTACAAAATGTAAATTTCAACAATTTTATTTTTTTTACATTTTTTTAACTTTTTTGTAAATACGATGAAGTGAAATTTCAAAACAAAAACATCTAAATTACCATTATTCACATTGTACTCACACTCACATAGCATTTGCTGACCTCCTGCCGGAACCTTGATTATAATGTAACACGTACAATGAACAGACCAGTACAATAAAAACAGCACAATAAAAATGTTCTCCCGAACCATCCAAAACGAGCGCGTTATCTTACATTTCATTTACCTTATGTTTTTATATAACCCTGTTTGTTCTCATTATTATTTATAAAAAAAATTTCGAATTATATAGTCACTTTCACCAATAATATTTTTGTTGAAATGTAATTTAATTTAAATTTTAACAACAAAATTTTGTTAAAATAAAAGCATTATAAGTTTGTGGAAGGGGTAATAAGATTCTAGATGCCGCATTCATTTATGATGCAGTTTTCCTTTTACAGTCCATATTTCCGACATTGAAATTTTGTCTATAGTTACAATGTGTTATATACAATTAACTTTTTGCCGATAAACAAAAACTAAATGGAACAAAAAGCATGGATTATGAAATGTAAAATGGCGCTCAATGAAATGCATGTAAATTTTTTAAAAGTTCTTAATGAAATGTTATTTTTTTATAGCGATTTATACTATTTGTTTCTAAAAATTGAGTTTAATATGAGAAGATTTAAGAAATTCTAAAAGTTTTATTATGTTATGAGATTGATTTTTATGTTGATAGATTATTAACAATTTATATTGGACAATTAAGGTTCAACTCCCATTTCAGTAGTCTCGAGAATCTTTACCATTCTCGAATTAATCTTTGATGTTGTATTTTTTAAATAAAAAAATGCTTGATATCCTCTTATTGTTTGTCGGTGAAGTACACAAGTTTCAGTAAGGTTCTCCTTGGACGCTTTCATTATTTATTTTCTTAACTCAAATATCTGTTAATGTTTAACAAGAAATCTCACACAAAAGGTGGTTAAATGTTATGTAGTTTCTTACACACAGAAAAAAGTCAATATAAAATAATTAAAATAGTAATAATTTAACTTTTTTCAGTTACGATTTTGCTTCATAGATAAAAATGATAATTTAAAAGTGTTTCACAGAAAATACAGTTTTTTTAGAATATTCTTAAAATTTTACTACTTAAAAGTGATTTAAAAAATTTTTCGTTTATAATTTTATACATTAATATCAAAAGATTCCAATATATAATATAAAATGGTGAAATAATACCACAATTTAAACTAAATGAAACATATTTTTCAATCTCAAATCAATCAAACAACGTTGATTTTACTTGATGATTTCTGATACATCAAAGCTCTAAGCTATAAACGTGAAAAATATACTTAAACAATTTTTATTCAAAATTTTTTATTTAATACATAATTTTTAAAATTTAAATTTTTCGCTTTGTAACTCTTAACCGCGTACGTAAGGTCCTAAATTGAGTCATATAAAGAAACATTTCAATCAAATTATATCAAATTAAAAGTGTTATTTCTTTTTTGTTTTGCAAAATCCTTATTCTGCACCACCGTGTTGAAGTGTGGAGTAGTGAAATTTTAACAAGGAATGATAATTGCTCAGTCCTTTTACAATGAGTTTTCCCTCTTCTCGCAGTTAAATGTAAAATATTCTTAAGTCTTCTTTCCTTCACTGACTTAAAATTATTTTTTTTTATTATTCATCATCATTTCGTCTGTTTAAAGGTGTATGAGTGTGCATAATTAATTTCAATTGTATTTTTACTCTGAAATGGTTTTGTATCAATTTTTAAAATGAAATACATTGTATTTGTTGTGTTTTGTACGTGTAAATGTAATTATTTTTGGCCAAATTCTATCATAATTTTTATAAGAATTTATAATTAGTTTTACTTACTGTTTTTTCATTAGAGGGAGTGAAGTGGGAAAAAATTAAATTAATAATTTATTCATTTCATTGTTTAAGTAGACTAAATTTTAATTTATTTTTATTTAGGTTTCAGATTCTTTTTATATTATTAGTGAAACTTTTATTTTATTAAATATTTTTGATAATTTGAAACATGAACTCCAGCCATTTGTTTAATATCTCTTCATGTCTAGTGGTTGTAAAATAAATGTGAACAAAATTTGTCATTTGACATTCTGTGAGTACTAATTTAAAAGAGAATGTCGTATTTTTTTTTTTTTTTAAATTTTCAGTAAATTAAATAATTGGAAAATAGAGATTTCAGAAGTTAGTTTTGTGTAATTCAAAAAAGTATAACAAAAAAATTAAAATAAAGCTATTGTAAATAGATATTGCAAGTAGTCCACAAAAGAGAGTTTTTTTGTCATTAATAATAAAAAGGAAGCATCTAAGATCCAATAAAGTATACATATATGCATAAAATCAAAATTAAATCTGTTTCCTAATTTCTTATTTCTTTTTAAATTGCGCATTTTATAGTGGAAACCATAAATAAAATTGAAAAAATAATTTTTGAGTTTATGAAAAAGACATAATCACTTCGTAAAACATCTACTACGACAAGTTAATATTTTCAATAAAAAAAATTAAATAAATTTTAGTTTAAACATGAAGAGAAGTCATATTTACAACATGAAGAAAAGTCACTCTGGTCAATGGAGCAAATATAAATAAAAAACAAACGAAAAAAATTCTTATCGTTCTTTTGTTGTTTCTTCCATATCCTGCATTAAATTGTGTTTTTTGTAGTTTCATAAAGCAGCAGCCAACAAATTGTGCTGACTAAAGCACTCGTATTCTTTAAAATTGGCTTTAAGCCAACAAATGGAGGCAAATTTTGGAAACTAAAGAACTATTAACGAAAACTACTTGATGATTTTACATGTTTTTTGTATTTTTTCTTAATGAAATATTATTTTGTTGGGAAAAATGTTTCAACATTCTGATATTTATTTGAATAAAAATACTGTTAAAGATTGATAAATTGTTAAGAAATATTTTTAAGTTTAAAAACAAACAATAATAAATTTCCATTATAATTTCATTTAAAAAATAAAAGGAAATTTGTTTAGACTTTTTGATTAAAATGCTTTAAAACTTCACTTAAACATATATGAGGAGCTTATGAGCAGGTATTTTTAGAAAAGTGTTGCCATTTTTAGATTAAATATTTTTAGAAACTTTATGAAAAAAATTCTGAGATTTTGATAAATTTTGTTCTTTTTAAGAAAATGCTAAGAACTTTTTGTAAAAAACAATAGATAAATTGCGAAAATGCTTTTAGGTAACGACTTGCCTTAACTATTAAAAAAGCAACAACATATTTCGAGGATTTTCTAAGGTTTTATTTTGTTATGAAACTTAACAGAAAATAAAAAAATAGTAAATAAGTTGTCTTTTTGTTATACATTTTGATACACCAACAGAAAAGTATTTAATTCTTAATAAAACAATTACATTGATGAAAATCAAGGTACGCATTTCGTTTTCTTTTTATTATTCACCTTAAGACTGAATCTTTCAAAGAGTTAATATTTAATTTTAATCGCACAGATTGTTTTGAAATCGTGTGTAGAAGTCAAAAATGTTTTTTTTTTTTTTTTTTTTTTTTTTTTTTTTTTATTTAAGCTGAAAAAGGTATGTTTGTATGTTTACAACCTTTGTATGAAAGTACAAACGTACTCACTTTGTGTTTACTTTTTTGATTAATTTTTGTTATTGTGTTTTTTAGTATAAACAACAACAGTAAGTTTTTTGCGGAAACAAATTTGTTTGAGTGCTTGTGTATGATCAATCAATTTTTTTCTTTTCAACAATTTCGCATTAAGCGAGTTAAAAAAATAATAATTAAAAAATAATCTTCTTTTTTAATTTTAACTGAAAAAAGAGTAAAAAAGTATTTTTTTCGATTTTGCTCCATGTAATGATATAAAAAACATGTCAATCAAAAAAAAGAAGTATTATTTTTTTAATATTCCCAAAGAAGAGTAAAAAAGATCATTTGAAAATAAAGATTTTGCTCCGAGTTTTTACATAATCTGATGTAAACTCATATTAAAAGAAGAACTCAGTGAATTTAGACAGACTGTGAAGTCTGCCGAAAAAATATTGAACTAAATTAGTATGCCTTTGCAAAACTTTTTAATAAATTTAACAACAAATTATAGATAATTCATACATTGTTATTTTTTTAATATATTATATCTAAGTTTCAATGAATTCAATTATTACATTAGTATTGGTTATTATTTTTATCATAATATTCTAAAGAATTTAATATTTCATTCTTTTGAATATAGAAATACTTGCCGGAACTGTACGCAATTGCAACAGCAGCAGCTGTTTGTTATTTATATCCATGTTAACTTTTAAGTAGCAATAAAACTTCTAACTCTTCTTAAAATAAATACACTCGCATGTTTTTTCCAAATGTACGGATCTATGTGCAAGATTCTATACACAAAATAAGAAACACGTTTAGGTTTTTAAAGTAATTTCAACTTTGTTACATATTTGAGCTGACAAAAATTCCTATGTAAAGCTTTTCAAGAAAATTTTATTAAAGGTTTTATGAGTACCTTAACTGGTTTGAAATCTATAAAAGTAACAATGATACATTTTAATGAAATGCAAATTTAACATATATTAAATTCCCAAAGAACGCAGATTTTCTTAAATATTCCCAACAACACAAGTGAACATTTAAAAAATAATAATGTTAAGAATTAAAGATATTACGATTAGTTTCCGCGAAATTTGGAATAATTCTATTTAGGAACATTCGTTGGCAAACAGATGATTGTTTTTTATTTTAATGGTTTCAAAAATATTTCGTTTATCTTTGTAAGAAAAAAAAGCCAAAAATAAATATAAAGAAATAAAACAAAAAGTACTTGCATTTTTAAGTAAATCTTCTACTTTTCAAGAAGTATATAAAATGCGTGAGAAAGTTGTTTCTTATTCAACTTTGGTTTGTGTTGTTATTTTCATGTTGTGGCATCATGTTTAAGTACATGTTATTTCTTGTTGCATACTTTTTGGCATTATAACGAGTTTTTTTCTTTTTATATCTTTGAGCCTGTGTTTTAACTTACAACAACTAGAGTAGAAAAAAATAAATGCTAGTTTCTATAGAAATATTTTTCACGTATAAACATTTTTTGTTCTAATGTAATGGAATCATAAAGTCTTAAATTAGAAACTAAAAAATAAAACGTATGTGTTAATTGAGTTTTTTGCATTTATCGGTAGAAACATGTTTAAAGTTGTAAGTTCTCGTCTTTTCATTTAAAAATAGTTATACATTTCAAAGCTTCTGCCTTTGCTATCAAAATAACATCTTTTCTTTTGTGTTTCCTTTTTGAATTATGTGTAAAAGATAAGGTAAAGTTTGTTTTGAGATTAAAATAAATGAAATTGTACATAAATGCAGCAGACGTGAACGTGGGAGGTGAATAAGAAGAGTTTTTTTTATATTAAATTTTAAAAAAATATGCAATGTACCTAACTTCGCATATTTTGGCACAACTTTTCAGAATCTTACTTCTTATTATAAGACTTACTTACTGAAATATTAGACCGCAAATGTCAATTTCAACAGGCTTCGTCCAAAATAATAATTGTACTCAATTTCATTGATAAAGCCCAAAAATTGCGACCTGTAGACAATTTTTTCTTCCCATTACAGTCTTTGGACGAATGTATAATGCCCCAAATGTTTATGGTGGTGCAGGGTATAAAAACAAATGCCTAAAGCTAAATATTTTTTATATATTTTTAAGTGTAATAAATTAAGGTATTATTTCAAAATGTTTACGAAATTGAAATTGTTTTTATGACGAGAAAAATATATAAGAGTAGATTTTTTATTTTGTTTGAGAAAATTTTATAGCATATCTTAATTCATTTATAGCTTTCTTTATATGTTTCATTCACATTCATATTTCATCGTGCAAAGAAAACAACAATTTCAAATTACTCTCCTGAAAGAAAATTATATTATATTTATAAGTTATAATTATTGCCTATTTTAAATATTTTTAGCATGTTTTTAAAAATAACTTTGTAAACTACTTTAATGAATTTATTTTTATTTAAAATATTTTTCGCAAGGAATGCAATTTCTTGCAATGATAATTAGTATAAAGTATGTTTCAACATTATTGGTCCTACAACATGTAAACAATTTTTCTATAATTAATTTTATTAATTTAAAAGCAAATTTTGTAGACAAACTTCTAAGCAATTATCTATGAAATATTATTACATACTTTACAGCTGTTTATTTTTCATTAATACTAAAGCATACATTTTTGAAGGATTGTTAGAAATGTAGACAAATTATATTTCTTTTATTAAATGTTAGAAGTTTATTTAAGTATTTAGTTTTGTTTCAATTAGAAATGTTTATTTTCATCATTATTCTTAATTTTAATGAAGGTTAAATTGTATACGTGTTTTCATGTTGTTCTGTTTTATTTTAATTTTATTATTTAATTCGTACATAAACTTTTTAATTAAAATTTATAGCGTAAATGTCATTTAAAAGTAAAAAATAAAATTTATAAATTAATAGTGGCAAAATTAAAAAATATAGAGAAAATGAAATATTAAATAAGAAAAACAGACGACAAAGAAAATATATTTTATATTTCAACTACACATGCAAATGACACAAATACATTTATTTTTATACCCACTTCCACTACAAGTATTGAAGAGGGTATATTAATTTTGTCTTTTCGTGTGTAACGCTAAGAAGGAATTATCTCAGACCCTCGATTTAGATATGTCCGTCCGTTTATTTTTGACATGCTCACCTCCATAAAAATTAACCGAACTCAATAAAAATTTGGCACAAGTTCAAGCGATGAACTTTCTTAAAATAGTCTATTATAAGACTTTATTGGCATTAAATTTTGTCATAATATTAAGTTATGTAAGCTTCATTACCATTTAAGTATAAGATTGTGAGTGTATGTGTGTATATGTATATCTACGGAAGCTATCGTATTACCTCCACACGAATTTGTGGTGGTAAGTATAGAAGATTCGGCATAGGCGAATATAGCATTCTTACTTAATATTTTCTAAGTTCTACAATGTTAATAGTGATTTAAATAATATTAATTTCAGTTATCTCACATTTTGGAATTTCCAAATACTTAAATCCACAAAATGGAAATAGAGAAAGTATACACAGTAAAAAGTCAATGGTAAATTAATTAAAATAGATATAATTTAAGATTTTTAAGTTGTGATTTTGTTTCATACATACAAAATTTTAATTCAAAATTGTTTCACACAGTTTTTTGGAATTTTTTTAAAAACGTTTAATTTGATCTGAATGAAAAAGGTTCTAAAAATCTCAAATCAGTTGTCCAAAATAAATAGAAATTAATTAAATAAAATAAAAACACATGTACTTTTATTGAATTTATCATTTCAGAAATATATAATTTCTGTAAATCGTTTCACATTTTTTAATCTTAATTTTATGTTAAATTTTAATTTAATTTATTTTGTATTAAGAGTTTTCAAGTTATATAATAAATAAATGATAATTTATTAAACTATTTTTATTACAAATAAAACTGTAGGGAATATACGAATTTAAAAATACCTTTTTTGTAAAATAATATTTTAAATATTTTTCATACAATAATTAATTAAATTTTATAAAATTGATATACTTTACATGTATGTACATATATGTATTGTAATGATGACATACATAAATACATAACTGTGATGTTTTAATAACATTGTCCACGCAAAATACACGAATGAAAAAAAGGAGAAGAGAAAAACACAGGTTAAAAGTTAATTAGTTTTAATGAAAATATTATTTATGTTCGAAATTTACATAACTGCTTAAATACTTTTATTAAATATTTTAAATTATGTAACGTTTCATAATTCTAGAATATTTATTAGAAATTTTTTCCTGATCGATAAGACTTATTTATGTTCTTGTAATTTACATTAAAATTTATTTATAATGAAATGTTAATGTTGCGTTAAGAGAAAAAATCAATGATAATTTATGAAAATCTAATAGGACCGGGGAGAGGGCAATGCAAATATTAATTATCGGATATCGATAGTTTTCAAATTTTAGACCTAATTAATTGTATTTATAATATTCTACAACTTCATGTCAAATTATATGAGTACCGTTCCATTATTAGTCATAAGTTTTATACAAACCTCTTACCAGTATCACTTTAAAGGATTTAAATCTCACATATGTATTGGTATTGTAATAAAATTTGATTAAATTATGATAAATATGATCCATAATTTCTTCTAGCTTCAATGTAACCATCCCTCCAGAGAAAAAAACATTTATAATACATACATTTTATATGAAATTCTGTAAAAGTTTTCTGTCATAATAATATACTGCATATTTCAATGTGAAAATGAAATTATATGATTTATAACCAGCATTTTGTAATCGAGATTAATCAATATAATTTTTAACAATATCAAATTTATTTACAATTTCAGAATTATACACATAGAGTTTTTATATTTTTAGATCAATATGTTTTTTGATGCCTCATAACGTTTTTATACAATTTATAAAATATTTCTAAAATTTGTTTATGAAAAAATTGTGTAAAATGTATGACTTCATTATGACACTAAAAAATTGTTGTGTTCTAACTTGTGTTTATAATATCCATTGCAGATATATATCTACATTAATGATCGGAAAATAGATACTGGATACATATATGACAAGGTTCTTTGATATTTTTTTATTATAATAAGTTTATTTTATTAATTTGTTTGTAACAAATTTACTCTAACTCTTTTTAATAAATAATATTAACCAAATATAAAATATATTTTCATGTCAATATTCACAAGTTCATTTGTTATAAATTAAATTAATTATAAAACACAATGAAACCCCCTTTTTATGGTTCAAAATTGGTTGTATTTAAAAAAATATGAAATTAATACTTTTTAAATAAAAAATGATTTTTTCAGTTCTTATGCAGAAAACTAAATATAGATTTTATGTTTTTGTAGATGCATAATAATTATTTAGAATTTTCCAACGCAAAAAAAGTGTAACCAAAGTTACTTATACCCTCAATTGTATATTTATTTTTGTAAATTTTTATTTATTAAAAATATTCTTGCCATCATGTCGATTGTAGGAATTGGGTTTTTTTAACAGAGATCTTGCTCCGAGTTTTTCCATATTCATGTTCTGAGTAACATGTATTACACACATACATATGTCTTATTCACTTATTACAAAATAATCGAACAAAACCATCTTTTGTTTTTAAAATCTTTTATCTTTTTAATATATAGTTAAAAAGACATTTTGAAACCATTCTCGTATAAATTGTCATTTAGTCTTTTGTTATTTTTTGTTAACATATGGTGTCAGTTTTACATGTTACATGTTATTCAATTCCTCAATTTTATTTGGTTTTTTATGTCAATTGAAAGTTGAATAAAAATGTTAAAATAATTTACTCTTTTGAAAGATTTAAGGACAAATCTAAAATAAAAATATTGAAGGAAGAAAATATCTGAAAATTAAACATTATTTCATAGAATGAAAACTATGACTGAACTACGCCAACATAATAATATAATTTACTGTGTAACAATGTTAAATTAACTTGAAAAAAGTTAAGTTATTTAAATTTTACATTGATTTTTTTCTGTGTGTAAATTATTTTTTTTTTTTAATATAACACAAGCACATTTAATTAAACAAAAAAAATGTTTTTTTTTTCTACTAAACAGACTTTGATAATTTTTGGTAATAAAACATATATAACTTAATATTTTGAAAATATTACATTCTAATTGTCGATTTATAATTGAAAATTTTTAGAAAGTTCTTTGCTTAAACCTAGAGTCTATATATACATTATAAGGTCTGATAAAAACAAAATTAAATATGTTGTATGATAATACAACACCAATGTTTGCTTTGGGATAGCAACGCTCTAAAACTTTTTTTGGCAAAAGGAAGTGTGCCGGTTCGGCTAGTAATTTATATTATTCCCTCTTTTTAACCGCTTTTATTTATTTATTTTACGGAAATAATCTTTTTAATTTTTTTTAACATTTTATAAAACATACAATGAATATTAAATTTTTGCATTTTTATTTTGAGCAAATTTCAAATATGTGCATTTTTATATTATTTAGTTTAAAGAAAATTGCATTTTTTCCTTAACTATTATTTTGCATATTTATTGGCTGTAACATAGAAATCGTCTTTATGTAGATTTGCTGCATATGTTATGGATCTTTTGTCGTTCAAAAATCAATATTTTATTTCTAGAAGAAATTTATTTTTTATTTTCATTTACTTTTTTTGTAAGATTTTTTTGGGGAATAAAGGAAATAAAATGCAAATTGTACAAAATAATAAGAAATACATATAAATCGCTTTTTCTCTTATATGTAAGAATAAATTAAAAACAAAAACTTGGAGATGAAGAAGTTTCAACACAGAGGAATGTACTACTTATTATTTTATTATATGTGTACATATATTTATAAAATTATATAATTTATTTTAATTTAAACGGTAATAATACGTATATGTATTATTATCGTTTATAATTTTATTTATTATAATTACAAATCAATAAATCTGTCAGACATCTAATTAAAAAATGCGAACGGGTTCATTAGTCTAATTATTATGTTATTAATTTAATTTATTTAAAATATTACTTAAATAATGCTTAATTAATAATGTATTGCATACCTTAAGGCATATTAGCATTTGGTATTATTTTTTAATAAATTAATTAAATTTTAATTTGTTCAAATGATTTATAAATTTTGCGATATTGGAAAAATAATAATAGAAATATTTAACAATTAAAATTATTGTATAAATACATTTAACTTTGACGATGTTGAATATTAATATATGCATACGTACATACATACATACATACATACATACATACATACATACCTACATACATACATTCATACATACAAACGTACAATCATACATACATACATACATACATACATACATACATACATACATACATACATATTAAATATTTATTTTGATTAAAATATAAAAAAACATTACAAGGGCACCTGATTAGGTAGTTATGGATTAAAGTGGCGAATCTTCGTCATGATTATAGATAAATAAATAGAAATATGTTCAAATATTAAATATAATACTACATAAAATAATTTATTTAAAATAATACCTCATCTCATAGTTAAATCTTTAAAACAAAAATAATATTCGACATTAAGTATGAATGTATTTATGGTAAAATACGCTTTTATTTATAATCAAATTATCTCATGTAGAAAATATTTAACAATATTTTATTTTAATTATTTTTCAAAACAATCATGAAAAAAGAAAATATTACAATTATTTGTTAATTATCAGCTTTATCAACCGTAACATTTATAACAACAATAATAACTTTTATTTAGAGAACATAAATAAAACAAGTGGTGGTATTAAGTTTGTCATTCCGTGTGTAACGCCAAGAAGGAATCATTTCAGACCCTACAATGTATATATATTATTGCGTCAAATCAAAAACAGAGTCGATTTAGCTATGTCCGTCTGTCCGTCTGTCTGTTGGAAACATTCTCACGTCTAGAATAATTGTACAAATTCAATGAAATTTGGCCACATCGTTTATTATTGTCCTAAGCAGTTTGCAGCTATAATTGATCCAGCTTGCTTATAATTGATTAATTGATTAATTAATTGCACAATTAATTTTTTAACTATTCTAAATAATAAAATTAATTTTGTTAAATTAAATTTTGTTAACATGGGTCCATATTTTGATATAACTCCCATATAAGGCCCCTTTGAGCTTATAGATAAATAGATAAATAAATAAATAAATAAATAAATAAATAAATAAATAAATAAATAAAGACCAATTCCATTGGAACTCAGTACAATGAATTCTTTAACTATTTTTAATGTAAATTCTTATGTAGCTCTCATATCAGGCCCTCATCGAAAAGAGTTTTCAGCTAATAAAATGAGTAAATAAAGATCAATTCTATTGAAATTCGACACAATTATTTTGCTAACTGTTCTGAAGATATTATATTATTTTGCCCTATATCGGTCCATATTTTCCTATAGCTATAGTGAAGGGTATTGAATAGCCGAATATAGTATTCTTACTTGTTTTATTTTAAATTTAAGTACAAAATGCATAATATTTGCATAAACATGTTTACGAACATGAAAATTTACATACACACAAAAATTAGTTTGAATTTAATGATAAACTAGAGATTTACATATCATTTGCGTATCGCGCTTTAACATACTCTGACATATATGAACATACTCATACAAACACATGTATATGTATTTACATATGAATATAAATACGTTTCATTAAAGGTAAAACTATTGGTGTAGCATGAATTTACTAAAACGAACAGAAGTCTTGAACAAAAATAATTATACCTAAAATTTTTGTATGATCAGATTTGGGAACTTCTATATAAAATCGTCCTGACAGACATACAAGCGGAAAGACGGACAATGGACAGACGGACCTAGTTAAATCGACTCAGAATTTGATTTGATGCAAGAATATGGGGAATGAGATGATTCCTTCTTATTGTTAAACACGTAATGACAATGAGGGTTTAAAAATACATATAAATGTATTTTGGTACATTCCTAATAAAACATTTTGTATCTATCTATTTATCTATCTATCTATCTATCTATCTATCTATCTATCTATCTATCTATCTATCTATCTATCTATCTATCTATCTATCTATCTATCTTTCTATCTATCTATATATCTATCTATCTATCTATCTATCTATCTATCTATCTATCTATCTATCTATCTATCTATCTATCTATCTATCTATCTAGATATATCTATCTATCTTACTTGCATTCAATCATATAAAATATAAATTTCCATATAATTTACAATGACTTATCAATGTAATGAAATTGTAATTCAGGGTTAGTGACATAATGCAAATGTATGTGTGATAATATGAAAGGTTAAATGTTATAAATTAAATTACTCTGGGGTTAATATTTTATCAACAATAATTAAAATAATGTTCTTGTTTTTGCGCACAAATACATTCTAATAAATATAACTTATTTAGTTTATAGACAATAGAAAATTTGCATGTGAAGCTGAAATAAACAATAAATAATTGTATTCTGTATTTAGTTTTGTAGTAAATATAATTTGAAAACAAAAACATAAAATGAAAGAGAAATATAATTTAATAAATTTTCCAAACTTAAAATTGATTCAAAATGATTATGATTTTGAAATTAAACTTTAAATCAAAATTAAAAAAAGTAAATGTTCAAGGTACAATATATAAGAATAATGTACAAAAAATTTACGAATAATTGAATACATTAAAAGAATTTATGAATTTTTGTAAACAACATAAAATGTTTAAAACTCTTCGTACACGTTTCAAATGAGAAATTTTTTCATATTAACCAACAACATTTATATTATATAGCATACTTATAGGATTTGTATATCAAAGCATACTTCCGACTTTGAAGTGAAAACAATTCGTTAAAATTCTTTTAGTTATTACAAATTTTTAACAAAGTTTATTTTTTTTATTAAAACTTTTTCTCCATTTTTTGCAATGGAGAACTGTGGAAATCTCTTTTCTGGTTAATATTACAAAATATCTGACATTTTTAATATTTTTGAGTTAAAATGCTTCAGAAGTTGTATATATGGTTCAAATCTATGTGCCACATGAACATGTCGTATGCAATAAAAACTGACAATACATACAGACAAACAAACATAACTGTATATATGTATATAATGATTCTTCTTTTATGAAGATACTTACAACTAACTAACACATTTACAACATTCTGGTTACGCACTTGGAGTGTGAAAGCAACCATAAAACTGAAACTATTGTACTACAATAACACAAAATGACAAATGAAGAGAAAATCTTTTAAGGTTTTTACGACATGCACTTCATACAACATTTAAAATTTAAACACTTTTCTTATTTGTTCTTTCTTCCACTTCACAACGTAATGGTTCAAACAAATGTTGAGAAAACGATTTATAAAATAAAAAGCAGAAGAATGAACGAACTAATGGAAAAAGACTAAATAAGTTAACAAAGAAATTAATAAGTGTTGTTGCAAAAAAAGGAAATCTTGTAAAATGACTCAATTGTATAATTAGATGACGCTCGGAAAGATATCAACGGCGGGTATAAAAAGTGACAACACCACAAAATTTTCACGAAATAAAAAATACACTAAAAAAGGCAATATTTTGGATATAAAAAGAAAACGACCGGACAATACCTATATGTAGACTAAAAAACGTTTTTCGTGGTAATTTTTTTATCGTATAATTTCCAAGAAAAATGGGTGCATATTTCAATAAATATTTATGTCTATTTTTTGACTTGTAAATAATTTGCTCCTGTTCTTTCTTCTTTATCTCTTTATCAGGAATTGAAGTTTAGAATTCTGCAATAAAATAATAGTAAATAAATGTTTTACACCTATATATATATATATATATATATATATATATATATATATATATATATATATATATATATATATATATATATATATATATATATATATATATATATATATATATATATATATATATATATATATATATATATATTTAATTATTTGCCAAAATGGTCTACAGCTATGAGGTTTTGTCATAGCACATGTATATAAATATTTATTGTATTGTTTTACATTTCATTATTGTACGCAAAGTACATAAAAGCACGATGAGTGGAATAAAATTTGGGCTGGCAGCTGTTGAAATTATATTTTTTTCATTAAGTGTATATTAATGTAAATTCAAATCTATCTGTTGAATATAATTAATCTACTAAATAGTTAATCTACTAATAATACTAAAAATGTTTTATGTCCCTTCTTAAGACTTTATTAAATTTAGCAGCAATTGCATCTCTGGCATAGAATGAAAAATATTTTTAGGCTTCTTTTATTCTAATATTTTTGTATGCATTATTTTGTCGTTCATTTATAATTCATGTATCAACATCTATTTTATATTTAATTGGTTATTATTTTTTTTTTTTGCATTCAGCGTTTTGTAGTATTTTACATAATTTTCAAATGTTGCACACTACAATAATTTCATTGTTTTTGTTTTTGCTTTGTTTCTATTGTATTGTTGTTGTTTGTAGTGGGTGTAATATATGATCATAACATTACCATAATTGACTGTTATAACACACACGTATGTAAGTCTACCCGTTCATTGAAACAATAAAACAATGCACCATGTAGGTGAGATACATGAAAAAATGCTCTTTGTTTTGTTAGAGAGTATGTCAGCTCTCTAGCAAAACGGGACGAATTTGAGTTTAGGATGTTAGTGAGAATATCAGAGAACTGCAAATTTTTAATATAAATAATATATTTTGTGCCCCATTCACTTCCCAACATATAGGTTAAATCCTTAACTACGACGAAAAAGATGAACTAATTTACAGATGTATTAAAAATTAATTTCTTTTCTCAATTCTTAGATTTTTTGCACAATTTGTTGTTGTTCGCTAATTTGTGTAGTGTCTGTTCACAAAATAATTTTGTGTTTTTATTAACATTTTGCAACGAATTGAGATATTTGTTATGATATTTTCCATAATTGCATTGGAGTCTATATTTTTGGTGGTTTGGCATTAGAATGTAGTAGTCCATTATAATGTCAGCATGATGTACATTTATGAGCTTCATAAAAACACATTTGTAGTTCTGGTCGTTTAACGGAAATGGTGATTATATAATTTCGAATTGCAAAAGTATGGGTTTTAAATTTACGCACACATCAGCTCATTTACTTTATAATTTATTGCAAACGTAAACTCTTTTGTAACGAATTAATTGCAAGTTGTAAGTGACAAGTCTGGACGACTTAAAAATATAAGGTGGGTGGAGCAGATCTTTAAAAAATTACTAACAATTAAATAAAACAAATTATAATATAATTAAATATAAAATTAAGTATAATTAAAATATTTAAAAATATGGTGATATAATTACAGGCAGCATAATAGAAAATAAGAAGAGTTCATTAATAGAAAAGGGGAAAATTACTTTCAAAGCAGCTGCTGCAATTTATAAAAATAATTATATTTTAAACTTTAATTACATAAAATATAAATTCTATTAGTATTTCTCCTGAAAGTAAGGACTCAGTATACATACATATGCAAAAAAGAAACATAAAAATAAAACGGAAAATGTCTTTGTAAAAACGTTTAACCATGGTACTACAACTCCAGGTGAGACTACCTTAGAATAAAAACAACAATCTACATGTATTTTATTAGTGTAACGCATCGTTTTCCTGTCCAATATGCTGACAGTAGCCAGAGATTGAGGTACTTCCCTAAATGCTTTTGATTTCTTCATGTTTTAACCAAAATAAACATTATATTCTGTGGTTTTAACATTCAAACATAACAAAATTTTAACCACCTTAAATGTTAACTCATATATAAATTTTCAAGAGTCGTTATCTACGTCATAATTAAGATATAATTTCAATACAAATTTACATTTCAAATATATCCTATCAACGGAGGAACTTGTCCGTTGATATAAAACCTGGTTCAGATAACCAAAAAGATAGAAAGCATTTTCAAAAAGGCTCCCAACACATCAGGTATGAAAGCAGACCGCTTTGGTACGAAATGTTAAATGTTTGAAAACATAAAAAAACTCAAAAATTTTGCTAAAAATTTAGCGACCAAAAACAGAGCATGAAAATTAAAGTCAAGTTTTCTAAAAAAATATTCATTCTAAAAAATATTGGATGACAAAACGTTTGTTCTGACAGATTGATCGCAACTTTCTGATCAAAAGTTTTATGTTGCTTATGCTCCAGAAAATGTTGAAAAAAAGTTTAGCACCCAAAAGCAGTCAAAACTTCTCTAAGAATTGCTCCAACTGCTAGCAATATGGAGTTGGGTCAAAAGAAATTAGTAATTTATTTCAACCCTCTATAAATATTAAAATTTATATCACAAAATGTTCACAAAAAAGGCTGCTTCCATTCAAAAGATCTCATTATGTGTCCACTTATGCTTCCAAATTTCAAATGTCATCACTAGTGACTAAAACTATTTTTTTGGCAATTGGAATAATAATTTCATTCAAATAAAAAATTTAAACTTTAAGTTTAGTGATTTCGCCTTTATTAAATATTTTTCGATCTCACTCCTTATCGTTTTCATAAACTAATTTGTATTTTATAAAAAACACATTATACTGCAACTACAATTTTGAAGAACATGTTTCATAGCAATTACTTGTTAAGTTTGTATATTATTTTATAAATATTTTGTGTATTTCATATTGATTTTTGTTTATCAGAGATCTATTCTTGATCATTCGAGAAAATATGTTACTGTCGTGCTAAATTGGAGAAAATATTTCATTTCTTCATTTAATAGCAATTAGTGACAATGAACATTTAATATATTTGTGGAAAGTGCATTTAATTTACTACCTACAACCCTGTCTGTAACATAAGGAAAATTGAATTGAAAAAAGAAATGAAGACAAAAAAATTAGCTGAGCTGTCAAGACTTGTTTTGTTGTATCATGCGTTTAACATTTTGCACTCAATTGTTGACACTAAACAACGTTCTTACAAAGTTCGTTTTCTGAGGTAACAAATTTAGTTTCCGTTAAAGCTTACCAACAACTACTGTAAATATTACAACTACAAATAAATGACAAAACAAATCCACAAATACTTAAATTTATATTGTAATCTTTGTTCTCTGTGGTTATTGCCGGTTTGGATTTGGCAACAAAATAAAACAAATATAGTCTTATACTTAAAACCCTCCACCACTTGTGGTGGTGGAGGGTTTTAAGTTCGTCATTCCGTGTGTAACGCCAAGAAAGAATCACCTCAGACCCTACATTGTATATATATATTATCGCATCAAGTCAAAAACTGAGTCGATTTAGCTATCTCCGTCTGTCCATCTGTCTGTTGGAAACATTCTCACGCCTAGAATAATTGCCCGAACTCAATGAAATTTTTCCATACCTTTTGTTATTGTCCTAAGCAGTTTGCTATTTAAAACCAGCTATATCGGCAAAGAAATTATAGACCAATATCTGAAACAACTCCAAAATTCCGAAAAAGAACTCTTCCAATTTATTCTAAAAAATAATTTTAGCATACAATTGTACGTGCTCCATCATCGTGCAAAAGACCATCAAATTCTGACCCTAAACTCTGTGTGTCATATAGGCCACAATTTTTAAGACATTTTAATAAATTTTATCCAAAAGGCAACATTTTTTTGAATGAAAATGTGTCCTAAATTTAAAAAAAAAAAAAAAAAAAAAAAAAATTAATCAACTTTTTATAAATTAATATATGTAAGCTTTTTTCTAAATTAAAAAAAATTATTTATTTTTGTTTTTCTCCAAATATTCAAAATTAGTGTAACATTCCATGTTACTACTTTTATATCTTTACTTCTGTTCACCTGTTATTTGTCCATATTTTTAGATTCTTTTAATATTCTATTATTTCGACAAATAATTTGGCAAAGAAAGTTTTTTCTTAGAAACAAATTTTTTTGTAAAACATTATTTTCTGTTGTTTTGTGGCCGACCAGTTAAGTTTATTTTTTTGGTTTCGGTTGCAGTATTTGTGGCAACGTAAAGATGAAGTAAGTATAACATGAAGAAGTTACAGAACTAAAGATGTCGGAAGTCAATGTTGATATATTTTAAATTTAAATTAATTAAAATATATTTTTGTTCAAACATAAAAGTTAAATATATATATATATATATATATATATATATATATATATATATATATATATATATATATATATATATATATATATATATATATATATATATATATATATATATATATATATATATATATATACATATATATACATATATTATCAAATTTTAGTAAAGAAAAAATTACAGAAGTAAATTGTATTAAAATGAATGTATGAAAAATATAAAGTTAAAGTTAAAAAAATTATGTTGTTATGAATTTTAAGTAATAGAAATTGGTACAAAATACTATAAATTATATCAGGAGCAAGAAGAATTAAGAAAAATCGTAATCCAATAAGGTTAAAGAATAGAAGAAGCATTATAAACAAAAACAAACATTCATTATTCTTGTGTTGTTGTATGTATCAAGGATTATTACCGAATTATAACACATACATATACTCATACATGTACATATACTTACCATAGTTTAATAAATTACACGAGCATACGTAATAGAAAAAACAGATGCATAAATTGTATGATTGAAACAGGAGCACAGAAATTTAGAGCATGTGAATTTACAACAATTGTGTAATTGATAATTGAAATTCGTTCAAGATATTTTTTTCCTCTTGATATCTAGAGAAAGACGAGAATAACAAGATCATGAAAGACAATTTGTTTTGTTTCATATTTACGTATGTATTTGCTGTTGCAATTGTACTTTTCAACTTTATATTTTTCATTTAATACAATTTACTTCTGTAATTTTTTCTTTACTAAAATTTGATAATATTTTTTGCTAATATTTCTGCTAATATCTTAAACATTTTTTACTCATATATTATTTGTGGTGACAGTTTCTCACAGTCAAATATTTTCCGTTTGCTTTTGCATCGCAGTTCGTACAACATATATTTCGCAGCACAAAAATTCATTGTTGCTATATTCATATTATCACACTTGCAAGCAAAAATATATTTGGAGAAAGCTATTAGTTGCACACAACATTTTGTGCTGCTAAAAATATGTAAATGGTTTGGTGTTAGAAATAAGTGCTAGCAAGAAATTATGTGGATGTGTAAAAATTTTAGCAGCACCGCAAAAAAGTTGTTATGGAAAAATAAATATATTTTTAGATATTTTGACTGTTGAAAATTTTATTGGTTGTTAATTTTAAAGCATTGCGTTGAAAAATTTGTAGATATCACGCTATTTTTAAAATACTGTAGTAGTTTTTATAAAATCTGTTTAAAACAAATGTTGAAATAATTTAAGCCTTAAAGTATGCAAATAATTTTGTTATGTTTTTCCTTTCTAAAGTGTTTTTATGATATGAGATGTATGATCAATTTCTATTTACTTTTGAAAAATTTCCATTAAATTTCTGTTTGTTGTCTTTGTTATTAAAAGGAAATGAAATGGATGAACAAAAAACACATTTTAAAGCATAATAATTAAAATTAAAAACGATTAAATTTTTATTTATTATGTACTTTAGAAATGCAAATAATTCGAATTTCCATAGAAAAATTCAATATGTCTACATGAATAAAAGTATTCACCTCCTTTAATGTATGCGAAACAACATTGAATATTAATGAAACTAATATTGAGTTTTTGGAAGCGTGACTTTTAGTGGAAACAATATACACATATAAATACAAAATTATATAAACATCAATATCAAGTATAATTTCTGCATATAAAGAGAGAGGAAATGAAAAGTGAAATACAAAACTTTAGTTAACTAAAGCATTCTAAATGTATGCTACAAAATAATTTGTTACAAGCAACTATATTCGTTTGCTTGTACATGTGTGTAGGAACGAACATATAACTCATTGTTTCTTATTAATATTTTTCCATACATAAGCACATTCTTCTTACTCACTAAGCACACACAAAAATAAAGAGACTCTCTCCCAGAGTCAAAAATGTATGCTGGTATTATGTATGTATTATATCTTACTGTCAATTTTGCATAATTTGCATTATGATTGCATAAATGTTGCAAACGAACAACAATAATAATATCAACATCAACATTAACATCAGCATCAATAGTAACAATAACATCAACAAAAGATGAACTTTCATTCGAGTGTTAGTTTTTCATCGCCATCATCATCTTTAGCTTTTCTATTGCATAAATTATACGATACATTAAGATGCACACATATAAAGATATGTGTATGTGAATTTAAATGTAATCAGCATCATTTTGAGAGTGAATGCTAATGCTAAAGATGATGACAATTTTCTTTCATTGACTGACTGTCTGAGCGTTGATGTGAGATTCTGTCTAAACTGATGACATTTTAACATGTCATTTGCTATTTTTTAATGCAAGATATCAAGATACATAGTGATTTTGCGATTCTCAACGTGTAATACTAGTGTAAATGGAAATGTTTTCATATTCATAAACATATAAAATAATGGCAAAAGAGAAAATTTATGTAAAGTTGCTAATATAGAGCATTTTATTTAAGTTATTTATTATTTAAGATATCTCTGATGGTTTTATGTAAATGTAAAATTCATCTTTTTTGTATATCGCTTATTAAACAGTATGGTAGTAGATATATGTACTTTATATTTCAATATTCCTATTAGCGTGTGAAAGTTAAATTTGTTTCTGTCCAAGAAATTAAAAGTGCGTTTCCTTGCGGAAAATTTTCTTATATTCAAAATATACTGAAATTATAAATCAGTCTTGTTAATAAATATTTTGGCCAAACGATAATTAATCTTATAATTTAAATATTCACAATGTTTTGAATTTCTACGGGTGCATTAATTTGGTAAATTTATATGTTAATTGAATAAAAAAAATCTTCTGAATTAAACAAAACTTAATGGCAAAGAAAAAAACAATTAAGTGCAGGACATTATTGTGATACTTACAGTTATGTGAAATTTATGCGCTGTAAAATGAATTTTGCTGGACGGTTATACGAAAACTAGAAGAAATTATGAACTGAAAGTAGTACAATTTTGCACATATATTTTTGATTATATTTAGTTATCTGTTTTTATAAGAATACCAACATATATTTGAGATTTCTGCAATTAAAAGTGATATTTGGAAGGGTTTTGTATGTGACCTTTGAGAAATAATGAACCGGACCGCATATTTTGGCACACCGTTCTATAATATTATAAGACATATTTATTTTAAATTCCGTAGATATCGCTTTATATTTAGTACTTTTTAACCTTAAAACACCAATCCGTGAGGAACATTTGTATAGGAGGTACCTGAAATATTGGACTGAATATTGCTAAATCGACTTCTTCCTTAGTCCAAAACAATAACATGTACCAAATTTCATCAAGTTATCTCGAAAATTGTGAGATGTTTACAATGTTGACATGGAGAGCAAGCGGACATCGTTAAATAGACTTAGAATCATTTTCTGAGTCGATTTTACACCACTATTTCTCCATGTTACAAACATCAGCACAAACACGTAATACCCCAACTAACTCAATTTTAAAAGAGATTCATTTCGTTAAAATTTCTTTTTGTTTAACAGTGAGAGGCCAATAAAAATAGTACTATAAACCGGTATAATTTTAGGAGAGATACCTAATTAACTCACTTGAATGCAGAGTGCATTTTATTGCTTAATGAAGGGGAAACCCTACAATCGGCAATATAAAATTTGTGGCTGGTGTTCATATTCATCAATGTTAAAATTTAATTAATTTTTACTATACATTTTTGAAATTTTTTACTTTAAAATGTGAATTTACTTAAATGTATCTTTCATACAATTCAGATTTTTTTAAATTAATATTATTTTGTGAAGTATAAGACAAATCAGTGGAATGTTACAATCAGTTACAAAATCTCTATACAAGAAATATTTAATTTGACAAAAATGTAAAGTAAATAAATGTATTATTATTTTGAGATGAGTAAAATATTTTTGATTTACAATTTATGTTAAATAATCGATACATATTCTATTTAGAGAAAATTTCTATTTGAAAAATTATTCTTTAATTTTTTTTAAACTTGGCAATCCTATTGATCAAGATCAATATCATAAGAAAAAAATCAAATTGTTTACACTCATAATTTAGTTCTTGCCCGCATTGATCTTGTTCTCTCAAAAGTAAGAAATTCACTCGTTTTTGTGTCTTTTGTCACTTAGTCTCTTATTTGTTTAGTCTTCTTTCAACTGGCATAAAGTGTTTGTTGTGCTTGGCGTTTATAAAAAGTGATACAAAAGAAATTCTAATGAAGTAACAAATTCGAGAAGCGTTAACTATAATAAACAAAACGCAACAAAAAAATGAAATTAATAATTAAAAAAATTTAAATATATTAATAAATAAAAACAAACATTTTTGAAATTAAATTAAAATATAAATATGTAAAAGGTATTTAAATAAGATATTAAATAAATTTAAAATATTAAAAATTAATGATCTGAAATAAAGAAGAAGCCAGATAATGTTTGATATGTAATTCTATGAAATTATTCATATATATATATATATATATATATATATATATATATATATATATATATATATATATATATATATATATATATATTATATATATATATATATATATATATATATATATATATATATATATATATATATATATATATATATATATATATATATATATATATATATATATATATATATAAAGCCACAATATCAGCTATTAATTTATTGGTGATAAACGTATAAAGTAGAAAAAACAAGAAAGGAACGTCGCTACTTTTGTTTTCAGTTCAGCACAAAAATTATGATTTTTTTATAAATATTATTTTTTGGTTCCTGTTTAAAATCTTATTTTCGAATAACTTTTGTTTTTATTTTCTTGTTTAGTTTAGCACTCATAATCTGTATATACGATTTTTTTTTCATTTCAAAAACTCTCAGAATTAATTAAATAAATACATGGGGAGTAATTGATAATTGCTAAATTTTATATAAATTATCGAACAATTCTTATGTTCAATAAATTAAAATGTTTAAAAATTTAATAAATATTTATTAAAATGAAATATTTGTTACATTTTTTTTCAAATTTTTTCATAAATTCTGAATTTAAAAAAAAAAATTAACATAGTTTCAATTTATATGAAAGCCTTGTGTTAAGAAACAATCATCTAAGATCATAATGTATAAATATATTCTTGCTTCAAATCAAAATCTGTTTCGACTTAGCTATGTCCGTCAGTTTGTCTGTTGGTGACACGGTTACATTCATGATATTTTGCCTGAGTTTTTATAGTCCTGAAAAGTTTCCTATTTAAACCACAAAAATAGGTTCAGTATGTTAAGAGATATAGGCCAATATCTGAGACATCCTCTAAATTATAATTTTCTTTCGTATAATTATCAATTATAGATCGACAAATTAAAATAAAATATTACCATAAGATCAAGAAATATGTACCTCATTACTAATCCAAAAATTATCAAAATTGGTTCAGTGGAAAAATTGTTATAGCAAAAAATATAACTAATTTTATGACTCATTAGGGTTTCTTTTTTATATAAGATAACAATATATGAATAGTATGCGTGAGTAATGTATATGTGAGTAATAATGAACATGTACAAAACATAATGTTTTTTTCTTAGATATTTGTGTCGGAGGTTATTAAAGTTATGGCATACCCAAATATAGCATTCTTACTTGTTAATATATTATGAAATGAAACTTTTCAACAAAGTACATTGTATGAAATTGTATGATAACCTAAAATAACCTAATGATAATGTCAGTTATTAACTCTTTTTTACTGTCTATGAATATGAATAGATACATGAATGGAAATATAATTAACAAATTGGTATTTAAATTATATTTTAATTAGGACGTACATAAAATGTAATCAAAAACTTAATAAATAATGGTCTAAGTTAGTAAAAGATTGTACATTGCAGAAAAAGTTTGAACATTTTATTTCGTGTCTTAACATATCAACAATTATAATATTATTATGTTTTAGATTTAAGAAGGACTTTTTGATAATTTGGAGAAGTTAACAGCAAAGCGATGCTCCAAACTAACAGAATACATATATATTGTTGATAGTCATGGTACAATTACCTGGTAAGTAATTGTACCATGACTACCTTGTTACTTTTGCCATTCTAAACAATTAATAAGTTTACTCTCTCTCTATCTCTCTCTGTCCCTCTCATTTTTTATTGTACTTGTTACCTTAATATTAAGATATTTTCCGTTTTAAATTGTGAGTGCAATTTTTATTTGCATTTGTTGATTATCAGTTGCATTAATATTCTTTACAAGAATTTATTGAATTAAAAATTGCAATTTTTTTTAACAGTTTATTATAATAGTTAGTTCTTCATTCATATCAGAAATTTTGAAAATTGCATAAATAAACAATTAAATAAAAAATAATAAATATGAACAAAAATTATTGACATTGTGTTCTTTCGTTTGTTTGTTTTTTGTTTGTTTGTTTGTTTGTTTGTTTGTTTCTGCAATATGAAATTTTACTATTTAGAGTCCTATATAGAGTTAAATTTAAATTATTTGAATATATCACTTTACATACAATTATGGACTGAATTAATGTACTCAAAAAAAGCTTAAAATTATCCATTATCCCCGCATTTGTGTTTGTATTGTCAATAAATTCGTTTACAATTATTTTTAAATAATATTTTCTTTAATTGAAAAATTTTGTATTTTTCCCATTTTATTTTCAAATAAGCCAAAATAAAAAAAGTCGTATAAAATTTCACATGACTATTTAATGACCTCCATTTAAATAACTTCATTTTAAATAATCAGTAAATCTGTGATTAAATTATATTAGGATTTTTTAGGAATAAACAAAATCATTTCTTTCCAACTCATTTCATAATGAGAATTAAAATAAACTTTTCTTTTTTATAGAAATTTTAAATTAAATGAAATAAAAATGTTGCAAAACAAATTTCTTTTAATGAGACTGAAAATATATAATTAAGATTTCGAAAAAAAACAATAATAATAATTATCAATAATACTTAAAGGGCATTATAAATGTAAAAAAATATTAAAAAATGTAATTAGGAGATTAAAAGCAGGAAAATTTTAGATTTTAAAGTTAACATAGAAAACTTCATAAAATTTAATTATCTGACTTAATACAGACGAAAAAATAAATATTTGTTAAAATAATCACATACACAAGAAAAAATCGCAAAAGTCATTAAGGATAATTATTTATTTTACACGATAACAGGAAATATAAAGAAAATTAAAATTCATTTGTATTAGTATTTTAGGGTTTCTATAATCTGATATACAAGTTTTCTTAGATATTATTATATGTCAAGTGGCTAAATGCTACAGCTATACCTTTGACATTTGTTTTTAAGGACATAATTCTTACAAAAATAGATAGACAAGAATGTTAAAAATCTAACTTGATATATCAAGTAATTCGATTATATGTCTCTAAAAAATGACTAAATTAAAATATTCAGAAAATTAAAGAATTTGCGATTTCCCCATTGCGATGTAAATATAAAAATTTAAAATTTTATTTATTAAGAAAATGTTGTGAATATTTTGCATTTGTGTATTTTATACTTAAACATTAAAAAATCATTTTATGGATAATTAAATAAATTTAATTGTTTCAGTTTACTGATACAATAATAACAAAAATTACTAAAATATAATAAAATAATAACAAATATTACAAAAACACCAACTATTTTAAATCCACACATACACAAAAACCGATAAAAGTCATAAAATCATAAAATGTTAATATTTTTACAAAAAAACAATTGTTTTATAAACAAATTATTTTTATTACAAATTAAATGCATCCACTAGTTGTAAGTATTTCCTTTAAAAGAGATTGAATTGTTTATTACAGAGTATCGATATACATAATTTATATTTACAATAAAAATTTCGTTTGAATTATTTAAACATCTATAACGATATTGTTTGTTACTCATCATACATTAGGTTTCTCATACTGTATGTAACAGTAAGGAAACATTACTAAAGATCCCATTCAGTGTTTTAAATAGCAAAATCTGCTGATTATAATGGAATATTTTATTTTTATTTTTTTGTTGCTATATATTTCAATATAAATGCTATAATATATTTTTATATAATTATTGTCATATATTTAAAGGAATGTAAAATTTTCAAATACACATTTTCAAATTTTCAAATGTCATTTTTTCAGTTATTTAAAATATTTTTACATATTTTTTATTTAAGTTTAAGGTAATAAAATGTTTATTGGCAACCATTTAAAAAATTGGGAATTTGCTGCACCCTAAAATTAGCATACATTTACATTTCTCCTAAATGATCAAACTAATTCTTCATGGATAAATATTTAAGTTTTTTTAACATTGAATAAAAATAATTATGTTACATTCTGTGTACTGCACCCTTGAGTACTATAAAAAATTCCGGTATTATTTGATTTTCAATTTTGTAACGAGCAGAAAAAGAGCAATAATTTTAAGTTACCAATTGACTTAGTCGATTTAAAGAAGTCCGACCGCCAGGCTGTTCCTATAAAGTTGCGACTACTCAACAGTTTACAATTTTTGCATAAATTTAAATAAATAAATAATAATAAATATATAGATTTGTGATAAAATCCCATCCATTTAATCAGAAAATACTGCACCAAACTTTATGAGGATCTTTAATAAGTATATATGTTTTATGCAAGGACAAATCATCAAATTTTGCGAGAATTTGTCCATAATTTCAATCATTATTTAAAATATAATTTATCCAACTTACCATAATCATGTTAAATAATTATTATATTTTAATATTGTAGAAAAATATACAGGAATTGAATTGAAAATGAAATAACTTTTTAATAAAAATGAATTAAATTTGTAATATTTGCAAAAAAACAATTTGTGTAATAAGTGAAAAGAAAATTAAATTGTTTATTATTTTATATTATTGTAATATTTACATATAAATTTACAAATAATTGATTATGAAAGTTCATTCGTTAAAAATATTTTTATTGTCAAAATTTTTTAATTAATCTATGAAATAAATACCAGAGGATTAAAATTTTTTGTATTATTATATATAAAGTACACAGGATGAAGTTCGCACAAATAATTTGAATTTATTGAAAAATATCGTATTTATTGAAATTATTTGTATTTACACCCATCAATGATTAATAAAATTTAAATAAAAATCAAGGGGAAAATTAATTTGATTATGGATTTTTTGAATTCTCAACTAGTTTCATCGTTTTTCGATTTCGTGTGACCAGTATAACAAATTAATTTCACTTTTGCATTATCTGGAAATGTAGTTATTAATTTTTGTACTTCTGCTTCTAAAGAAGTTCCTTTGGATTCTACGACTTGTTCATGATCTTGTAAATGTTCAGCTAATAAAAAACTTTTTATAGAACGATTCAAATCACTAGGATTTTGTTTCGCAAAATATTCTTGTATGGAATCTTCAATTCTATGACAATTCAATAAAAAAAAAAAATATATATATATATATATATATATATATATATATATATATATATATATATATATATATATATATATATATATATATATATATATATATATATATATATATATATATATATATATATATATATATATATATATATATCAAGCAAGTCCATTTATAACTAACTGTTCCTTGGTAGCCTCCTCATGTAAATCTTTAATTAATGCTAAACGCTCCTTTTCTATTCGCATTGAAAAAGCTTCCAATAATGTCATGGGATCATCTAGAGGAGGTCTTTCGCACAGACTTACATCTCGAGTATCTTGGTTTAAAGTTATATTAAATGAAAAATCATTAAAGTTTTCCCGACCATCAATAGTATCCTGTATAATGCCAGGACAATAAGCATCTTTAACTAAATTCTCGATTTCAACTTTACGTAAGGCCGAGCGTTGTGTGTCTTGAACTAATAAGAATTTTAGCAAAAATCAAATTTTAGCAGAAAAATATAGTTTGAATACCTTGAGATTTATCTGAGCTATCAAATTGTACACGACCACACCTTTTGGCATTGGCGCATTCTTTTGTTGAAGGAGTTTCGGGCTTAAAATACATAAAATCAAATTATTTTGTAAAATATTATAAATTCCATCATGTTTACTCGTAATTGCGTTTTATCTCCATGGAAAGTACTATGACCTAAAGTCTAAAAAAATGGAAAAATTTTAAAACTTGTATTCGAGGAATTTTTTTTAAACATACTGTTACATTGGGACACTGTGCGGTACAGAGATTTCTTAAATTATACAACTGAAATATTTTTTTTTTTAATTTTTGAATTTTAATAAAAATTGTAGTCATTACCGCTGATTCCTGGGGACATCCTTTATATAGCATACTTGAGTCGAAGACCTTAAAAATAAAAATTAAAAAAAAAAAAACAACAAATTGTTATATTTCTTTGAAAATGTCTTCTACAACTAAAATAATTATATTAAATATCCAATAATCAAAGACAATGTTATGAAGTAAAGAATTGATAATTGGGAATTAATTTGGAATAAAATGCAATAGATTTGTCTTTAAACAATATAACCAAAAATTATAAAAAAGAATACTGTATTGTGAAATTTTTTAATATATTAGACGAAAATTAAAAAATAGTTTTCTTAAGAATTAATGTCATAAACCGTTTCAATTTCATTATTTTTATTACTTAAATGATACTGTTACTGAGAGGTTGAATTCTAATGTATATTTAAGATTCATTTCAGTTCTTATTATGACTTGAAATGCACTTTAAAATAAGAGTTGAATTTAGCTTTTCCAACAGTGTTATGTTTAACTTGAATTCAAGTTTCCTTTCCATTGGATTATGCTATTAAAATAAAGTGTAATACAAGTGTACTTCAACACTTGAAATTCGAATTTATAGCTGGAGTCCTAATATTTTTATATTGGAATTTAAGGAAAATGGCTATTGGTAATACTAATAAGAATTTAAAAATCTTAAATATATTCTATAAATTAACACTTATGTTTATGTTATTTTATTTCCCAATACCAAATATTGTTCCATGGAACTAATTGTGCTCTGATACAAATATATATTTGGTTGACTTTAATTTAATCTTGTGCCGTTTTGCATATATGTATGATATGTATGTATGTATGTATGTATGTATGTATGTATGTATGTATGTATGTATGTGTGGATGGATGTAGGCCAGTTTTGATGAATATGCACAGAATGATCCAAATATACCCGAATGTATCATGTAAAAATTACCATAGGACCAGGGGGAGGAGTAACCCCAATACGAATATCTAAAGAACTATAATAGCGAAAGTTATCAAACTTGGTCCCAGCTACTTTTTCAAGAAACTGTTTTAGTGGAAAAAATATAGGACGGATAAGACCAGGGGAAAGGTTAACGTCAATACAAAGCAAATATTGATTACCGAATATCTATAGAACTATAACAAACTTGGTCCCAACAATTTTCTGGAGAAACTGTATTACTGGACAGAAAAATAACATTAGTCGGAAGGGTATCTCCAATGCTTTTTTTTTTGGCAAAACGAAATTTTCCGGGTCTGCTAGTATTATATATAACAGGACTGAGAAAATATATATTATTTTACACTATATCTGGATGCTTAGATGTTTACACTTAAAGTATAAAGACAGATCTCGATTATAATTTTCACTTAAAGACAATATGTTACAATAAAAAGGGTAAACTATTGTAAATATTATCAATTATATTTTTTTAACACACCTGTTCCAACGTTTGTTCGGTTGGTAATGTTAAAGTTGCTGTTGATTTCTCTGGCGTTACGAATGATGAAATAAAATCATATGTAGAACTTAATTTTTCAGCTAAACAGCGAAATAAACTTGATTTAGGTTTATCGCAAGGTGAACAGGTTGTTGACAACGGCTGCGAAACTTCTTGTGGTTTTAAAGCCGAAAGTAATTCTTGGCACTGAGTTATATTTTTTGTGTTTGGTACTAAATAAGTAGAGGTAAAATCGTTGGGTTGGTCACTATAAGTATTGTATCTATAACTTTCTTGACAGGTAATATCTTCTGGTGGAATTCTCCCAGATTGCATAAGTCTATTGTCTACTTGTCTCTGGGGATAGGCGGAACGGGGTGTTAACTGAAATAAAAGAGTTTTAAATTGTTAATATTATATATGATTTAAATAACCCATTTCTTACGTCTGGTGCACTTATATCCATATCACATTGATATTGAGTTTGGTTTGTTAGATCTACATAACAATTGTCGGCGGGCTCCGTTTGTAGTTTTCCATATGAGTTTGGTTCATTAAACAAAGACATATTATGCTTAAAGAGATATAGAGAGAAAAAACGTAATGAACATACATTTAATTAATAATTTGTATTTTATTTACATAATAAGACTCTGATGTTGGTGTTTGAGATTTATTTGGTGTTTGCGTTTTTACTGGACTAGGACATATTCTACTAGGTAAAGGCAAATAATCTTCTTCTATATTATATGTCTGCTTTATTTTTAATATAATGAGAAAATTATTATGAAAAAAAGAATTAGAAAACTTACGTCATCGTAATTTTTAGAAACACCAAAATTTCTGCATTCAGCAGGAATCTGGCCTTGTCTACTTGCATTTATGGAATGATAATCTTTGGTAAAGTCTCTCTAAATATGGAGATGATTGAGTTGGTATTAAATTTAATAAGTGTTCAACTTACACAATGTATCATATTTGGATCTGGTGGGGGTAATGGAGGTGGAGAGGGAATTGTTTGCTGAAATATGAAATATGTACAATAAAATTTATTTAAATATTTTTTCTTCCAACCGTTTTATTTAAAATAGAAATATTTTTATTTGCCATAGATCTTTCCTGCTGTATAGATTCTTCAGTTGCATAAGGGTCAATGGTATCGTATGATTTTTGAAAACTCTTTTGAATAGATGGTTCCTGTTAAAATCAAGAAAATTTAAAAAGAGCGAATCTTATATTTAATTATTATTTTGTTACATATAGTGGTGTCCTTGGTGTCTTACTGAAATTTTGAAAGTTGAAAGATTGTGGTGAGGTTTGTCTATAGCAACTGTTGTCTTGAGTAATATTAGAAAAATTCTGAAAAAAGTAATTATATGTGTGATTGCAATGTAATTGTAAGAAGTCTTTTTTACCTTAGGTCTTGATATTTGATCGCTAAAGGGTTCCAAAAAGCTATCGGTAGGTTTTTTAAAATACGAAAGATCTGAGGAAGGCTAGGAATACATTTTAGTGTTAAAAATTTTGAAAATCTAATAAGATCTGCTGGTTATTAAAAACAAAAATATAAAAATAATAACAGTTTCCGCGTAAAAATTTATAAATATTTTTTACTATGGTATTCGAAATCAGTTTAAGATTTATAAATAAATCTAATTAAATATATTCTTATCAATTTTTCATTACTTTTTGCATTTTCGTATCGTATCGTATCGTATCGTATCGTATTTTTTTTTTTTTTGAAGATTTCAGCTGAAACACAGCGTTTGTAAAATAAGTGTTTTAAAATGTTTCAATTCACTCTTATTACACTATATACTTGCGAATTGGCAAATATAAGTCTAAACATTTTTCAATAAAAAGGTTTGCACAAGGTTTTCTAAAATATTATATGAATGTCTTTGATTTTTCCAATTTCTTGTGGAAATTATTTAAAAGATTAAATAGAGATTAAAAATAATAAAATTATGAAATTACAGATATTAAAAAACTTAAGAACAAAACAAAAAACACACAGGAATTAGTCTTTCAAGAAAAATTAAAAACAAATAATTTACAGAGAACTTACACCAGTGGTTGTCGTTGTAGTCCTTATAGTTTTAGTTATACTGATTGGAGTATTCAATGAAGATTCGCCTAATGGGCACACCGGTGTTGCCGTTGTCTGGTTTACCGATGTTGCAGGATCTGTAGATTTATTTAATATTTGCTGTACAGGAGAAATTGAAGGAGAAACAGATCTTATAGGACTGCTGCTTACGGATTGAGGTCTTGGACATATTCGTGGCACACGTTGAATCGGAGAATGAAGTGTAGAATATTGCACGGGAGTGGGACATGAAGAGGCTCGATGTTGTTTAGGTGTCGGCAAATTTTTACGACGAAATGTTAAATCCCTCTGCAAATCCAAGGGACGTCCAGTCCTGCCGGTGGGACTACAAGCATGTTTATTGAAATCATAAATCTTGGTATGAAAAATAATAAAAACATTTATTTTATACTATAAATTTCTTGAAATCTTACTCTATCTACATCAAGCTTACGACCTTCTTTAATATTATCCCGAGCAGGTCTTCCACAGACATTTGCCATCTTGTAAATAAAGAAATGATTTTCATATCTTATGTAATAACTATTCAGAGCCAAATACCTCTGCTGTTTGATGCCTTTGAATTTCGGCCCTCATATCAAACTCTCTGCCTTTCGAAGTGGGCATCTTTTGCTCTCTATAACATTTTGCAGTTGGCTTTTCATAGTTTAAAGGTGGGCGTGGATAAGCCGCTTTAGCAGTTGCTTGCTCTGCTCTTAAACGCCCTAAAGCTATTTCTTTATTTCTGGCCATTTCATATTCCAAATTTAAAGGGCAACCTCTTCGATTTCTATTATTTTGATATCGTTGTCTCGATAAGTCTAAAACGGGATTAAATGCTCTACCCTCAGCTGAGTATTGTGTAGGGCACGCGTATTGAACATTCGAAAGCCGATTTTTTGTTAGATCCAGTGAAGGATTAAATGGTCTACCTTCACCTGAGCATTTCTGAGTAGTAAAGTCAGTTCCTTCCCAACCACAACTTACATCAACACTCTCGTTATTAATCTCGAAATTAGTTGGATTAATATCATATTTTGTAAAAGGTCTACCAGAACTTTTGTAGTTTCTTTCACCTCTAGGACATTGATTGTTATACAATTGTTCGGGATTCTGTCGAGACATTTTGGAGAACGTTGCAATTAATTTAAAATTTTTATTAAAAATTTATATTTGTGAAAAATTTGTTGCCAAATACTATATAATTATGCTATTGGGTTAATATTTTATTTTTAATAATATTACAAAATAAAGGAAAAAATATATTGGATTTTTATAATTTTATTTTTTATAAAAAAGACAAAAATTTTGATTGAAATGAAAAAAATAATTTCATAATTTGTCCAGAGAATGTCATAGAAGAAAGGTAAACAAATTTAAAACGAAATGATTTCATATTTTAGGGATTACAATTTTTCTTTAATTTAATAATATTTTTTCACAACAGTATTAATTTTGAATATTATCCCACAATTTAATTTCAATAATATCAGAAATAGCAATTCAACAACGTTTTCGTACGACTAGAATAATAAATTTTGTGAAAGAATTATATCTAGAATGGACAGAGTGATATATTTTAAAGTCAAAAATAAAATTTTTATTTATAATGATTCATTTATAAACATCTAAAAACATTATGTAATGTTTACTTAAAAAAATCGTTAGTAATGTTAAATGTCAAAAATAAAACAACTAATTAATTTATATCTATTTATTATTTATTTTTGATATTATAATTATACATAAAATTATTTTCTTGGTTGTATAAAAAATCTAATAGATCCTTCTGCTAAATCATAGAATCTTTTACTTACTTCAATATCATTATAATTACTTATAATATTCAGTCTTCCAAAGCCTTTTAATTTTCTTAAATCTTGTAGTTTCTCCATAAAATTTATTTCTTTTAAAACACGTTTTTTATGAAAAATATTATCTTTGACAAAAACTTTTTCTAACTCCTTGGTGTCCACCAAAAAATCATAAAAAGAGTTAATAATTTCAGGTATATCCGATTTCCATTCTACCGAACCATCTAATTTGCGATGGAAAATTTTTGTAACGCACCAATTTAAGTTTTTTATATCTTGAAGATAAGGACAAAGATAAAATATTTTCTCGGGCATACCATTAATTTGTAGGCCATTAATGGACTTGAAGGGATTTTGTGAGAATATTTTTAAAATGGCATAAAATATGGTATGATCTTTGGAGGTAAAATAAAAATTGTCTTGTGAGTCTAGAGTGAGAATTTGCAGAGATCTTAAATTGAATATATCATCTAATATACGAGGATCATGTAAATAATGTAAGCTTAAGTTAAGTTCTTTCAATTGTAAACACTGTGAAATTTGAGAGAAATTTTGAAATGAAATATTATCACGATTAAATGATTTTAATGATAATTTTTCTAAATTGGGTGAGAGCATTAATTTTAAAAATTCACCTTTATAATCATTTAAAACCTTAACATTGTTTAGTTGTAGAGATTTTAAAGTAATAAAATTATTTATGCTGGAAGTGAAGGTTAAATAAATATGATCAAATTCTAATTCTTGTAATTGAGGAAATTTATTCAAATCTTTTAGATGCAAAATATTTGACGAATCATTTGTTCTCGAATTTTGAATGCTTAATGATGTGATTTGGGAAAAGTCTTTTATTGATGTTTTATTTAAAAATTTTATAAATATTTCCAAGGGAATTCCCTTAATTCTGGAAAAAGTTTTCAGTACTAAATGTAAAAACTCCATTTGAAAATCTTTGGATTGTTTTTGCATTGATTGATCCTGTGATATATCGATGAGATCTTCATAATAAGGATACCAAATATCATATAGTATTATATTAAAAAAATTTTTTGATGATTTTAAAAGAGAAAATTGTGCTGCTAAATCCAAATGTTGAAATATTTTTCTTAAACAATCATAATTGAGATCTTGTAAATAAATTTCTGGGTTTTTAAAAGATCTCCTGGTTGGTATGATTTGATGAGAATAATCTGTAAGCAAATATAGATTGAATTCAAATTAATGTAAATAATATGAAAATATATACTTTTTTTAATTAAATATGATTTTTTTATTTAAATGTTGGTCCTTTATTGCACTTTTTTGTGTTGTTATATAAAATGATAACAACAAATTGAATTTAAAATTTTTAATCAATGTCAATTATTTACCCTTTTCAATTAAAATTTTCTTCGATGATTCATCCATTTTCTTCCTTGTTTTTAAATATTTTAGAAATAATCTTTGGTTTTGAAACAGGAATAAAATTTAAAACTTTAAAAGAATTGTTGCAATCAGTTTCAGTGTTAAACACGTTTTAATTTCATGTGATGCAAATGTAATGTAATGAACCTCTTCAAATGTTTTTAGTTGATATCTTAAATCATGCTCACTCTTAGTTCGAGGGACGATTAATGTGCTGCATTTTTTGCCCTTTCATCATCTTCATCATCATCCTCGTCGTAATCATTATTACCATTAGCAGCATCTTGTTTTCAGAGTTTCAGATTTGAAACACATGTTAGTTGTTGTTGTTTTTATTATTATTATTTCTTTTGTTACTATTTTAAGCAGCCTGCTCTTTGCATATGTTTAACCACCAACAACTAAAAACATTCTCTCTTTCTTATGCCTGAGATATCATTCTTAGGGACTTTATCTTCTTTTATTATTGTTGTTTTCAATGATTGCAGTAGCAAGCTGCAATAGATAACATTTATACATACCTACAGATGTATATTTGTATGTACAATTTAGAAACTTCAATGCATTTGGAAAAAATAAAATCATCTATAGTATGGGTTTAAACACATTTTACTTTGAATTTTGTTTTTTCCTGTTATGATTGTACCTGAACTTTAGGAGATTTTTTAAATAAATTTTTGCTGGGTATTTTTATTATGAAATGAATTCATACTTTTATTAAACCCTCACTACGAAATAACTATATGAAAATTGTGTATTGTATTCTGCAATTTTGATATTTTTCATTTTTTATATTTAGTTTATTTTTTTTAATAAAATATTTTTTAATTTTAACGATTTGAACTTTATTAATATTAGATTTAAATTTTGAAAACAAATTTCCTATTAATCTTTAAAAGAACAGTAATAATATGAATAATAATAATAATAATAATAATAATAATAATAATAATAATAATAATAAAATAATAATAATAATAATAATAATAATAATAATAATAATAATAATAATAATAATAATAATAAGTTGTGAGTATAAAGCGATTTTAAAGAAATTTGTAACAAAATAAATTTATGATGTTCAAAAACGACGTGCCTACTTATGCGAGAGCAATATTTCTCATAGGTGTCATACAACACCCTTCCAAATACCGCTTTGACGGGCTTTAATCTCACATATACGGTGGTATTTTAAAAGAATTTGTCAAATCAAAATAAATATAAGCAAGAATAGATTTAGGAGGGTCGATCCATAATTTCTTCTTGTTCCATGTAACGCCAATAGCATTTTTTTGGAACCCACTAATCCCACATGGATGTAAGAACCAGTAAAATATACTGTACTCTTAAGTATAAATTAAAAAATACTTTTATACATGGATGGTTCATTAATTTTTGTTTGTTACCACCTATAATCAACAATGCGGTGTAGGGTATTAAAGAGTCAGACTTTACCGATTATAACTTCTTACTTGTATATTTCTAATTTTAGTGACTTGACAATTTTATAAATATAATAAAAACGGAATACCATTCAGAATTTTTTTTTATAAATTGTTAACTTTTTAATTCTATAATATTTAAAAACTACAAAATACAAAAAAAAAAACGCAAAATAAATAATTTGTTCATTATTTCGATTTTTATTTAAAATTATTAATCATCAATATTTTACAATTATAAAATTTTAATACTTCTTATCAAAATCTAGCATAAAGTAATAGTCATAACCCATACAAATGCACCCTCTATCACTACTTTCATTCATTCACATCTTGGTTAGTTTTATGTTATTTCTTTTTGGATGATAAGAATTTTTGCACAATAATAAAAAAGCAACAAACAATTCTCATAAATAACAATCGACGATAACGACATTTGTGTAAATAAAACTAACTAAATTAAAAAATAAATCTACAAAAAAAAAAATGAAAATTAATCCAAAAAAATTATAATAAATAATTTACTTTTGTTTGCAGATAAAAAACGAAATACAAGAGAGAATAAAAAAACACACGACAATAAGAAAAAGTTTTTTGTATGCTAAAATATTATTTACTTATACACAATTTAACATACACACCCTCACATACATATAAATAAAATAAATTTTACACATTGAGTGTTTGAAGTGAATGAAAGTGATGTATCCAGAAGTTAAACATTCAATGTGATTAAGAAGTAGTTGGCGAAAAGCTGCCGAAAAGAACACAACGACGTTTTGCATGAGCTTTTAGGATAAAAAAAAAACAAAATAGAAAAATTTATAGAATTTATTAATTACAATGCAAATAGTTAATTTCATTTGGACGCTTGTTGTCCTTATGCTATTGACACAAGGTGAGTCTCGTCGCCCAAATTTAAGAGCGAAATACATAATACAACATCCACCTCATGTGGAACTTCAACCGGTTGTTTCTCGCCGTCCAACACCTGAAGCTTATAACTCATTGCGGGATTTATTCTTCCGTTATGAAGAATCTAAAACTCTTGGTTCTGATATTTCACTCACACAAAAAGAATTACAAGCGAATCAAATTTTAATGGAAGTCAAGACAAAAGAATATGAAGAAGGTTTGGCTACGCCGCATTTGTTTACACCATCACAACATTTGTTCAAAGTCTTGGATGAAATAAAAAATTCACCTCTTTTCAAATATATCTCGGAAATGCCTAAAGGCGCAGTACTTCATGCCCATGATACCGCTTTATGCAACACCGAATTCATAATAAAACTCACATATAGAGATAATTTGTGGGCCTGTCAAGCTAATGATGATAAAACGGCGGTAAATTTAAAATTCTCAAAAACAAAACCTTCTGAAGTGTCAGAAGACGATTGTTCCTGGGAGTTATTATCGAAAGTAAGAGAATTATATGGTGCTGATAAAGTGGATACTTATTTACGTGAACGTCTAACCATGTATCCTACAGAGAAATTTTTGGACAATAATGAAGCCTGGCAAGAGTTTTCACGCATATTTGCTCTATTGAATGGTTTATTATTTTATGCACCCGTTTGGGCGGATTATTACTATAATGCTTTAGAAGAATTTAAAGCAGATGGTGTTCAATATTTGGAGTTTCGTTCAACATTGCCAACTGTAAGTATAAAACAAAAAATTTCATCAAAATTTTAATAAAGGGAAAATATTTGATAAGCATTCATACATTATGGAATATACATAATTTCAGCTTTATGATTTAGAAAATACGAAATACACGGAAGTCGATACTGTACGTATATACAACGAGACTTTAGAAAGGTTTATGAAAAATTACCCAGATTTCATAGGTTCCAAGTTAATTTATGCTCCATTACGTAACGCAGATAATGATAGTTTTGATCATTATGTAAAAGTTCTCTTGGAAATCAAGGTATAATTAATTAAAATGAAAATATAAGATTTATAATATGCCACAAGTTGACTGTTAACCTTATTTGTAGCAAAAATATCCCGATTTTGTAGCTGGTTTCGATCTGGTGGGTCAGGAGGAAGTGGGACGTCCTTTAAAAGATTTTATACCTGAATTACTGAGTCTGCCCGATAATATTGAGTTCTTTTTTCATGCTGGTGAAACTAATTGGTTTGGTTCTTCGGTTGATGAGAACCTTATCGATGCTGTACTCTTGGGCACAAAACGTATTGGTCATGGATTCGCTTTGGTTAAACATCCTTTGGTCTTGCAAATGTTAAAGGAACGCAATATAGCAGTAGAGGTTAATCCTATTTCCAATCAGGTTTTGCAGTTAGTAGCAGACTATCGTAATCATCCTTGTTCACATTTCTTTGCTGATAATTATCCTGTTGTAATATCATCTGATGATCCTTCTTTCTGGAAAGCCACACCCCTCTCACATGACTTCTACATAGCATTCCTGGGCATAGCATCAGCACATTCCGATCTCAGATTACTCAAAAAATTAGCATTAAATTCCATTAACTATAGTTCCATGAGTCCTGAGCAAAAGGTTGATGCTTTGCAAAAATGGCAAATCAAATGGGACGAGTATATAAACAAAATCATTAAGGAAAATACCAATCCCAATAATGCGGCTCAAAGTAGATTAAATACCAATAAAATCGATTGACTAGCACGTCTGCTAAATGTCGTAATTTGTCTAAAAACGGCTAAATTTTATTTCCAAAGTAATAATGAGTTTAAATTAAACGTGTTTAGGGTTTAGATATTTTTACGTCATTTAGCAGCCTCTGATAAGCCCCTTTAAATTTTATTTAATAGTTATTTATTTATTATTACTTGAATTTGATTTGAACAGTTTTTTTATATTTTTTCTTAAAATTTTATTACCACTTTTTTTGTATTTTATTTTTATTATTTATTAGTTTTAACATTTGCTTTATTTAGATAAGATTGAAATAGCAAAGATAGTATTTTGCACATAATACGGAATTTATGCAAAAATACCTACAATTGCATTGATATAAAAATAAATCATTCACATGAATTTCAAATGAGAAGATAATAAATTTTTACTACTGAAAACAAATTTATAGACATATAATTTATATTAAATATTTTCAGAAACAAATTCTATAAATTTATATTATGTTGGATAATAAATTCTATACCATAAAAATATATTTTAGTCTAAACGTTTAAGGGTTAATACATTTTTTATTTCTAAAGATAACTACTCTTACTGTCTCCCAAAAGTATGCTTCAACATTTTGCATCTAACCCTCACCACTCCCTATTTTGTTCTATGTATTATATGAAAATAATGAATTCCCTTCCCTGGTTATCTAAACTCATTTCATGTTACTTTAACACTCAATGCGTAAATCTGATTTGGTTCTTGCATAAATCATAAAATAAACTGTAAAAATTTCTTTCTTTGCCTTATTTTGCTTTCTGTAGATGTACATTTAACAAATTATACAATTTTTTGCGGATGCTCCATTATATTTATTCGTATGTGATATTGTTGCAAATGCTGATATATACATACATATGTTCATTCTCATATGATATTAGTAGCAAATACTCTGGTTAATGGAATACTACTTTAATCTTAGATTGCAATTTGGAATTTTACATTTTTGGGAGGATTCAGCAGAAAATCTGCGATGGGAAATAATTTAAACAGAGAAAAATAGAAAATAGAGGGAGAGAGAGTTAATGCAGTTAAATGAAAATATAATGAAATCTATGCATTTTCATAAAATCCTAAAATAAAAATAGCTTAAGTAAAATTGAATAACGAATTGTCTGACTGACAGACACATGTTGACAGTATGTGTATGAGTTTGTTAAGTGTGTGTGGTTTATTTTCAGCATTGTAATGAAATCAAGTTCATTGATTCAGTAATTTGTGGATCATACATGAAATTATGTTATGAGTAACGAACTATTTTAGATTCACTTTCTATAGAACCAGTTGAAAATAGATCTTTTTAAAAATGATAAAAAATAGAATTTTTTTCTCGAAACATTTTCAATGCAAATTTTGTAATTTTTACATCAATTTTTAAATTGATAGAAATTTTGAATTTTGAACATATTTTTTTTTTCATCGAATATATCAGTAGTGTTAAAAAATTTAAAATTTGTTTCTGTAAACTGATCATTAAGTTGCAAATACTAATTTTCCTGCAAATAAATAATATGTTTCTAAAACAAATATAGACAGTTTATTAATTAAAGTTGTCACAGAGGTATGTATGCCTTTGACTCGGAATTTGTATTATTCAAGTGGAAATTTAATCACATTTCAATCAAAATAAAATAAATATAAGTTTGTTTTCACATTTGTTCATTAAATACTGGCCTTTAACTATTTAGTCAGACATTTAATTTAATATTTAAATCTCATTAAAATGAATATTTTTTCTTTAATATGTTTTTGGCATGAATCTGACTCTTTGGAAGCAAACAGACAGCAGCATATGTCAATAAGTCTGTCTGTGTTTGAAATATTTAGGTATGTGTTTCATTATAAAAACCACAAAAACTAATACAAATAACATTTCTATGCAAATTAGCAACAAACCTAGAAAATAGGAAATCAATCAAATGTCAATAGATTCTAAAAATTGTGTATAAAACACAAAATAACCTCATGTTTTTGACAATTTACATAGAATGTAATTGTATGTATGTGTATTTGTAGATTTAGTAAATTATATTTTGTTGTTAGTTGCCTAACTATCATTGTGTGTCTGCCTGCCAGTCAACCATCGACAATTTGTCAAATTAACTTAAAACCACCGAAATTTTCTCAACCAAACCAAAAGAAATAAGCACAAATACTTTGATTAAACACGACTCACATAAATATTTACATATATAGAAATTCGAATCTTCTTTTCAATACAGGTTTAAATTGAAAAAATTATCATGTGTGCTCAGAATACATAAGAGTTATCATTAAATTTCATTGTTGTTTTATACAATGTATTCCTCGTCTTATTATTCCTAATGTAATAACTAATAAATATAATTAATCACCTTGTCATGCTTTAATTATAATTTTCTACATTAAATTTAAATTTAATTGCAATTAAAGTTATAAACGATGTAATACATACGATGTAATAATTCCGAAATCAGTGTACAAATATAACAGTTATTAAGATTAGTTCAATTTGTTTGCATCGATTCCTGTGGAATTTAATTTATAGTTTTAGAGTATTACAATACTTAGTTATGCTGAATTCATTTTTATTTAGGACTTTTATGAACTCAAAACACTATTTGGGCAAAATAATTTTTATAAAACGAGATAAAATTATATAATACTCAAATTAAAAGTTATAGTATTTTTTATAATTTTTAGGTAAAAATAGAATTAAATAAAGCAAAATGTTGTTGGAATGTATAGTTTCAAATATGTTATGCCAAAATTTACAATAATGCATTAGAAGAAAATACACAATATAGAAAAATGTTTGCTTCAGCGTGTGTATGTGAATATTTTTTATAGTGTGTATTAAGATTGAAAAGAACCAAATATAATATTCTTACTTGTCTATTTTGTGTTGGAAACAAATGTTGTGAAAAAATATTATTTACTAGAGCAAAGACAATAATTAATAATTCATGAGTTTTGTCTGTTGAACATTCATACAACAATCATCCGATAGTCAATGTTTGTAATAGAATAACTTAAATTGTAATCAGTGGTCAGAGAATTTCAAAGGAAATAGCTTCAATGGAAGCAAAACCTAAAATAAATTTCTAATAGACAATTATAAAATATTAGTAACATATTTGAGGGCAGATAATAAAAAAAGAAACAAATATAAGAACGAAAGATGTAATTTTTCATAAATATTTCTATTTCATAAAAGTTGCTTTGGGTTTATCTTTCTTTACCTTAAAAAATAGTTTTAAATGACAAACCGGAAACCGCATGTTAAATTTCACAAAATATGTACGGAAAAAACTTAAAAGAAAAAAATAAAAATTACAAAAGCTCTTAAATGAAAAATCCTCTAGAAAATGTCAATGTTATACAAAATACATTAATATAAAAAATAAAAAAATAAATCGGCATAATTATTGTTTTCAATTAATATTTTTTATTATCCATACAGTAATGAAGTAATTATGTCCATATATTATGAGAAAATTTAATTAAAAGCGTTTACTTTTCATTAAAATATTAACTAAGATTCGTTCAGATATTGACTATAACATCGACGCAGTTTTTGATAACACACTTTATGGTATGTTTAATTATTTATTCTTGATGTTTTACAGATTTCATTTTTTTCATTGTGAGAGAGTATAAGAAACATGAAATAAAAAAAAATACAGTTTTATAAAATATATGTATATGCTTTTACATATCAAAAAATGGCTTGATGTCGAAGAGTGTAAGTATGTGGGTTTACGTGTCTTAAATGTTAGATAGTGTTTTGGTTTTTAATCTAAAAATTGTTGTACTTTAAGTTTCTTACTATTTTCTATGACCACAGCTGCAATCACACTAACACAGAACTGGCCTCAAATGCAACTTATATACACACACAAATTTACCAAGTTTGTAATAAAGAATATATTGGGTTTTGTGGTTATGTCGAATGCGAACAATATGATTTTTAAATTAAATTTACTAATATATGAGGGATGTTGAATGTAATTTCGAAATGTTGTGGTGTATGTGATGAAATAATGTAGTAAACCGCTTTTAATTGAATCAATTAATCATTTAGTATATACAATATAAGGACTTCAAATAAACAAGGAAATTTCCTTCTAATTTTCTTTTTATGGAAAATTATCAGACATTTCATTGTACGAAAATTTTTCAATACAGGAACAATTCGAAACAATAAAAACATGTAAAATGTCTAATGGATATTAAGCAGTGATAAAGGATTTGGTCCCCCCCAAATCCCCACTTTTTTTTTTTTTTTTTGATGAAATTGTTTTAACTCATTTATTTCAAACATTATAAGTAATAATATTCAATTGTATCGAATGAAATGTACCCCTCATTAATTAAAGTTTAGTATAGTAATTGCGTGGGGATCCCATTTACCTACTAGCTTAACTGTAGCCTATAACTTCATTGATCTTCTACAATAATAGTGCTGATTGCGATATGAATGAAAGGAATGTTAAGGAAATAATCAATAATCAATTGGTATTTGCATACCATTTATACACATACACTCACAGATGTACACAATTTACAGAAATTTGCTACATTTTTAGCTATAACTTTTTATTTCTACTGAACCGATTTTGATATTTTTGGAATGACAATTTTACGTAAGTTCCTTGCTTGAACTTAGAAGTTGCCTCAGATATCGGTATATCATTTGATAGAAAACTTCTCAGGACTATAGCAAATACTCAGCCGAAATATCATTGAGGCCTGTCAATTGTTGTGGATGTGAACGTAACAACAACATACAGATAGACAGACACACATACCAACACATAGACGAACATTGCTAAATCCATTCGGATTTTGATTTCATGTAAGAATAAATAAATTATGGGGTCTAAGGAATGACAAATTTAATATACCTCTTCACCACTTGTGGTGGAGGGTATAAAATATATAATTTGTGGAAATTCTTTCAACATGTTGTTATGTGCTTCGATTAATGTATATATATTCACCTTAAAACAACGATTTCAACAAGAATTTAAACAAACACCACAAATGATATCCCATCAAATTGATGTAACAGTTATCGTTTGTTAAACCAATGAAAATAATGTTGATGTTGTAAACTGAAAAAAATACCGAATAATATAAAAAACATAAAAACATGAACGATAGCGACAAGAATCTTTCAGCAAAAAATACATAAACGCAAAAATGGAAGATTTAACGAATAAAATTCTGACAACAAGATCTCGCGTATGTATAGATATATGTGTGTGAGTGATGAGGTTTGTTAGTTGTGAAACGAATATTGGTTTTAGCCTACAATTTAATGAAGATACGGATGTTTGTATATGTTTTAAGTTTATGTCAGTGTATACGTAAACGTTTTGCTGTGGAAATTCCATAAATAACAAGTAAAAACGCGTAAATATTTCACAAAAAATAATAAATAAATAAATAAATAAATAAATAAATAAATAAATAAATAAATAAAATAAAACAAACACTGTTTAATTTCCTGTGTCTGCTGTTATTAGTCTCCCCTCCAGATAAAAAGGAAAAAAAAGAAACATGCTTAACAAGAAAACAGCGAAATGTTATGTAGAGCATTTACGAGTTTTTTATAACTTCTGTTTTTTGATGAAAATTTCATTTAAACGGTATGTAACATTTTACACTATTTTTCATTTAAAATAAAAAAGTAAAAGATTGTCCAAAACCCAGCAAAATAAAATACTGTAATAATATCCTTAAATTACATGCCATAAATAAGATGAAACCATTCACGATTTAATTTTGAAAATATAAAATTCAAAAACTAAAATAATAAAAAATATATATAAAATAATTATAAACCGATATCTGAAATAACTTTAAAGTATGAAAATATGATATAGAACAGATTGTCTGCAGATAGGGGAACATAACTAGTATTTTGAGAATTTTCAAATAAATTTCAATGAATGTACTGGCTTTCGTATGATTATTGTCATGCAGCACAATTAACTATCAGTTTGTAACAAGGAAGTTCATAAAAAGGTAAAGCTTAACTTCATTTGGCACGAGGTACCTAAAGTGTTTTTTATTTTAAATTGACTTTTATAAAAATCGGAGAATATTTTTTTATAACATAATCTCATTTCGTCATTCAACTTTTTGTTGGATATTTTTTGATTTTTGTAACTTGTTTTTCCTTGTTTTGTGACCATTTATCTGTGTAACAACTATTTATGTTCATGTGTCATCTATACAAGTTTATTTCATGTGAACAGCTGTGATAATGTGTAGTTGTATGTGTGTTTGTTTTTTAATAACTAATGTCTGTTTGAGTAGTTTGGAGAATGTATCACTGATGATAATACGCCAACAGTAGCCGGAAGGAAAAATGTTCAACATGAATGCTTTTGGAAACCGACAGCCGACAGAGCGTAATATGTATTAAAAACTCACTTTGGCTACTACAACAATTTCATTTAATGTTTGCAATGATAACAACATTTGACAGCGAAAGTATAACACAACATGCACAATTATGAGAATATTACTACGAGGACCAAAGACTTAGAGGATGAGTTAAAGAGCAGCCTCTTGGATTGTAGCCAAATTGCATTAACAAACTGCATTTTATAGCTTAAAAATGAGATGATGAAATGTATTAAAATGTGGTTATATATTTTAAGAGATTCATATGTATAAACATTTTTGATAACACCAATTAGACTTTAAATAAATATCTTTATTAAAAATAGTTTATATATTAATTCGTTATCATTTATTTTTTTTTTTACTTTTATAATTTTCTACTTCATAAAATTAGCTTTTATACATATTTTTATGACAAATAAATTTTATTTCATGATTTCATTTATGTTTAGTACATTTAGGCTTTAAAAACAGTTACCGAAGCATATGATTTTTTATATCCTCTGCCACAGCAAGTTGTTTAAAACGTATGTAAAACCAAGCAAAATCTTTTTAGATTCCTCAATTTTGAATGTTTTTTGTTACTTGCCGCAGCATTTATTAAAAATCATGTTTCAGTAAAAAGAAAAGTATATATACAGTGTTGTTCGAAACCTAAGTAAATTTTCTCAGTAAGTACTCATTGCCTTATATGTTCTCCTTTAATTAATTAATAACAACGTTTTATTTAATCTTAAGGTTTAAAGGTTTGTGAAATAAAAGAAAAAATTATATTTTACATTCTGTATATAGTACTTACGTTTCTCTCTTGTAATATTTTTTTAATAATAATTCTAAATTCTAAATTATCAGTTCAGTTTCTTAAATATCATTTTTATTTAATATTAATTTATTTTTAATTCATATATATATATATATATATATATATATATATATATATATATATATATATATATATATATATATATATATATATATATATATATATATATATATATATATATTTTTTTTTTTTTTTTTGGTTTTAGTTTTTATACTTAAATAACTACAAAAATTATATATTTTCTTTATTTATTTATTAATTTAATTACATTTTGTTAATTGTAGTATAAGATTGTAAGTGTTTACGTATGTGTGTTATGTTATTAAATAAAGTTTAAATAAAAGTTGAGATAAAAAATTTTTCTGCATTTTAAAAGTCAAGTTATGATTTATAAAAATAAAAATGTACATTATCACAACAAATGTCGTAATAGAAACATATTATAAATGTGAGTTTTATATTTAGCATGTATATATAAATATATGTATGTGTGTGTGTTTGATTGTGGTAATATATGTTTAAATGCTTTTAATATCCTATTTAGAACCATAGCCATTTTGTGATCGAGCATTTTATTTGTTCCATTATTTACTTTCAAAATTTATTTGCTAGAATAGAAGGTGTTTACAACATATAAATATTTGTAATCTTTAATTTCTTCGTTTTATATTTAATTTTTCTATATATTTTAAATAAATTTCTTTATTTGTTTAGAACAAAATATTTGTTCTTTTTTTAAGCTAAAAATTTTTACTTATATGTATTTTGTGTATATATTCAGATATACATATATATGTATATGAAATAATAGATATGCCAATGTTACTTTCTCTATATAGATTTTCATTATTGTTATTATTTTTATTTTCCAACATTGAATTTCTAAATTGCCAATATTTGTAAAATAAAAGTTTAAATTAAAATATTTTATTTTTGTTGAGGGTTCAGCAAAAAAAAGAAAAGAAAAAAAGTTTGAAGTTTTATTTTAATTGCTTTTTTTAAGAAATATTGAAATATTAAATTTTTGGATTTTTATAACGTTTGCGAAGATATGTAAAGGGAAATAAGGTTCATGTACCTAAAAATGATAGCTGACAAAACAGAAATCTGTCTTTGTTAAAAATCCTATTGTTGGATCAATGTAATATTTGTCCCTAAACGAACAGATATAAGAAAACATATAGTATATTTAATTAGTTCTATTAGCATTCCACGGAAATCTTTAAAAACAAAATGTTCAAGGTCAAAAGTTTTACTTTTTATTTGTGTCACTGTTATAAATCTATATTTTTAAAATTTTTTGTTTTTTAAATTATACCTCACAAAAATATAAAATATATCCGAAACCCTGTATTGACTTTAAAATTTGAAACTAATTAAATTTATGTCTAGAGAGAAGGTGGTTAGATATTAAATACAGACATTGGGAATTTATTTATTTATTTTATCCGGGAGTATATGATTCTATAAATACATTGATAATAAATGTTCACAAAAATACATTTCTTATTTGGAATTTGTTTCATATATTTGCATTATTTGTTTCTATTTTGCTACTAAATTTAACTCTTGTTTGGGTTTTTATTTTATTTATTTAATTATTTATTTATTTATTTATTTATTTTTATTTTGTTTTAGTAATTTCATGTTGAATGAAATTTTTTGTTTGTATTTACTTGAATAAATAATTTTTAAATACATTTCTAAAACAGATTTTAGACTTAAAAATGAAATATAGTAGTATTTTTTTGAAATTAAATTTAAAATACGTATTTAGGAAAATTAGTTATAAGTATTTAAATTAATTGTTTATATGTAATTATTAGAAGAAGTTAAATAAATTAATAAGTGTTGATAAAATTTAACACCAAACAATTGCTTTCTTTGTAGGTTCCATCTTATCACTGAAGGAAAAATATCCTTCATATTTATTTTTTTTTTTTTAATTTTTTTACTTTATTATAAAAATATTTTATTTTTCTTTTAAATTGAATGCTTTAGAGGAAAAAATAAAAAATTAATATTACATTTTTGAAATAAAAATATTCCAAAAAATGTATTTAATTCCACTAGGCATTATTTTCTTTTAAGAAAACGTTTCTAAGTAACTATTTAAGTATTTTTAAGATAATTATTAAATAAATAATAATTATTTTAATTTAAATATTTTACAATTTATAATACAATTATTATTAAGTGTTTAATTCCTTTAAAATATTGGATCAATATATCAATTAGATCAATTTTTATGTTGGGTTCACATAGTTTTTGCATTAATTGGTAAATAATATTATTTTTTATTAAGAAAACACTCATTTATTCCACAATCATTACTTATGACTTTGGAAGGTATTAAACGTTGGAAACAGTCCACCTTTTTGAAATTTTAACAACATCAATATTATCAATTTATCTTAATCTTTTTTGAAAGATTTATCAATATTGAATCTTCTCTAGAAAATATTTTTATCTTCAAAAAGTATATACTGAATTCGAATCATGTTAACATTATTGATATTAAACACATCATTATACGATATTAATACAATATATATTAAAATTAATAAAAATATAAGAATATTTTTGACATTATGAAGATCATAAATGAATATCAAATAAATGCAAATAATATAAATAAGGGTTCCTCCCTCAGCCAAAGTTCACTAAAAGAATAATGAATTAAAAAGGTGTTTCGTACTTCATACTTACTTCAAAAATATAATCTTTTTTAATTAAAAAATTAATAAACATTGGTTTGAACCAATAAAGATATAATGTTTAATTAACTTAATTACTATTTATTAAATTTTGTTTCTTAAATATTATAATTTAAATTCATAAATATAAAATACATAATTTTATTTGTTTGAAGATATGTGAGTGTGTAATTATTTATTTGTTTATTTATTTTTAAGTTTAAACTTTAAAATTATTTAGAGTTTTTAGAACTTTGAAAATGTTTATATTTACAAGGAAAATTAAGTTGATTAATTAAAAAATAAAAGATATGCATTTTTCCCTATAATTTTAGTTTTAATTTCAATTTAAAGAATTAAAAAATTCAAGGTGTCCTTGAATAAATTAAAAAAAGGTAATTTTTAAATTTTATATTAATGATGGGGAAACTGTTAGTTATATGATGTCCATATACAACATATACATTTTATATTTATTTTGTATGTCATACAAGTTTTCACAATAATCTTACATTTTGATGATTGCTTATGATTTTTTATTATACATTTTGTATCCTTCACAACAGGATCAAAGTTGTTATTATGTCATGTAACTCATATATTTGAATTTATATCAACTTATATCATATACAGTTTTGTAAATTTTTTTTATTAAAAACTCGTTTATGACAACGAAAGTTTCATTAATTATTTAAAATTGCATTATAGAACTAACTTTTAAACATAAATAAATTCGAAAATTCTAACGAAAAACAATATATAAAAAGCTGTAACTATCATAAGATATGAAATAATATATTATATTGAAATTTAAGATTAAAAAATTTTAATTATTTTTTAATCTTATAAGATTAGAGAAACTATTAAATCTACATTCAAGAAAGGATTCACATACATAAAAATGTTTACTATGAAATGAGTAAAAAGAAAAATTCTATTAATATTATGTTAACAATAGTTTTACTTATAATCACCATATTATATTTTAAATAAATATTATATTTTATAATTTACTTTATGGAAATTTTACTTTTTAAATCAGTATAAAGACTTTTTAAACAATTTTATGAAAAAAGAAAAATCTGTTAAATTTCCGGAAAAAAAATTACATCACAAACTAAGCCAAAAATATAGATGTTTGTATATATATATCTTATATAAACATATGGTAAAATATATGGTAACATATGACATTTAAGTCATTTTTTAAATTTTATGTACAAGTTAACTTCTGATCCTCTTTCCCTACTAGTGGTTCCATTAATATATACCCTCCACCACCACAAATTCCGTGTGTAACGCTAAGAAGGATTCATATCAGACCTGCAAAACAATATGTATATATATATATATATATATATATATATATATATATATATATATATATATATATATATATATATATATATATATATATATATATATATATATATATATATATATATATATATATATATATATATATATATATATACATATTATTACACAATTTGTGGTGGAGGGTATTGAAGATTCGGCATAACAGAATATATCATTCTTACTTGTTTTTATTATGTTTGTAGAGTCGTTTATTACTTTTTATGTTGTTATTGTTGTTTACGGCCATTTTGTGACAATTTGTGTTATTGTTCCTGCGTTTCCTTTAGTTGCTTATGTTGTTAAAAGTGGTGGAGATGTTGTCAGTGGTGGATTTGAGAGTTATGGTATTGTTTTTGTTTATAATTAATACCTTTTTGTTGTTGTTCGTGGTACAAAGGACGACGCTATGTTGCCAGACTTTCTTTATTATATGGCTTATTGTTGCTCTTATTGTTTTTGTATTGTTGTTGTATCCAGTGTTTATAGTTTCGTTCATGTTGCTGGTGTTGAAGTAACTGTTTTTTATTATGCTCCATTTTTAATATCTCTTTTTTCCACTTGTTTTGTGTATTTTTATTATATTTATTATCATTATTATAATTGTTATTATTATTGTTGTTGTTATTGGTGGTATCTGTATGTTTATTTGTAGAAAATGGTGGTGGAGGATATGGTATTATATCTGGTTGGATTTCATCCGATAATGAGGACGACGATGAAGTTGCCAAACTATCAGATACTTCTGATGAAGATGATAATGACGTTGACCATTCTACTTCTTCTATGCCTACAGGTTGTATATTCTCATTTTCCTTATTGCCGTCATTATTATTGTTTTTGTTATTATTTCGTGTAATATCTCTGTTTTTAATGGTGTTTCCAGCATTATCCTTTGTTTGCTTTCTGTGATTGTGGTTATAATTGTGTAGGTATTTGTAGTTAAAGCCATTACCATCATTATGTTCCAGATCATGTTCTTCCGCATTCTCAATTGCATCTTGCCAAAAATCACCATCGTTCATGTCATTATTGTCGTCTGGTATTTTGTCAATGTGTGTTGATATCCCCGTTTCCGCTGTTGTTGGTATTTTTTGTTTAAAGTCCTTGTTAAACAACAATGTTTTCTTCTTATTTTTGTAATTGTTGCTTTTATTGTGTGATTTAAAATAGTTGATGTTTTGCATATTTCTGTTATAATTGTTATAGTTGTCAGTGTTGAAATTTTCATTGTCATCGCCATCATCATAGTAATGATATTTGTTGCTATTGTTATCTCTGTAATTATTATAGCTGCTGTTATTGCTACCATAATCATTTTTTCTGTTGTTATTTAATTTTTTTCTTTTTGTTGTTGTTGCATTTGTTGTGTTAACAATCCGTTGACAATTATCCTGAAAATTTAAAATCATAAAACATTTAAATGTTTAACTGCTGAAAAATGAGTAAATAAGAAAAATGTATTTTTTGCTTTTATTTCAATTCTATAAATTATGGACATTATTGTTGTTGCGACTGTTATTGTTGCCACAAATATTTCTGTCTTCTGGCATTTTATTAATGGACTTTATGAATTAAAGAAAAACTTAAAATTTTGCAAACAAACAAAGATACATATACAAACTTAAAATTCTATTAGGTTAATCATAATGAAATTAAATAAAGAAATATTTGTTACTTAAGAAACCTCTAATTAACATTAAAAATATCTTACAAATTGTTTGATATTAATGAAATTTGAAAGATTATTTTATATTTTTAAGAGTTGAAAGCTTTGAGTTCTTGAACGAAATACTTAAAAATAACCAAAAATCTCTATATCTGTATATGAGTCAATCACAAAATTAAAAAAAAAAAAAAAGAATTTCACTCGCTTCTTCAATGAAAACTATTTACGTTTAATTTACATTGTAATCATGTACTTATATATTTACTGTATTAACATTGTATCATCAGTATCACTAAATTAATTTGGAATGTAGAGTTTGTGACTTAAGGGTGTTACTTCATAAATTTATATGGTAGTATTACATTTCTATGGACTTATAAATATATCTATTCACTCAAAAAATTATGTAGGTAAAATCAATAGAAAATTACATTTAAAACAAATGAAAATTCTTTTTAAAAACTTACCGCTTACATTTTCATTTAAAACAAATAAATTTGTTACTTATTTTTAAATGTTATTTCTTCAACTGACATTTTCATTAACAATAAATGTTTTTTTCATTTATTTTTACTGTAGAAAATATAACCACATAAACAGTAGAAATTACTGTTTCTTTATTTACTAAAACTAAAATTATTGACCCTCCAAAATAGTTAAATTAACTATTTATATATTTTTTAATTAATTTATTTATTGTTATCAATATTGCAAATATATGCAGAATATTGCATATATTTCCAATAAATAGAAGAAAACATGCATTTTATAACATATAGATTACACATTCCCGGCTTGCGGATGACTTGACTGCCCCTATTCTTTCCTCTTAATTTTTGCATAAGGAATTGAAGTTTCGATTTCTCTAAAAATAGTAATTAAATCTTTTACATTTTTTATATAAACACATAAATGCATATCTTACTAATTCTTTTAAAGCAACTATTCCTTGGCAAAATTTATACTTTTGGAACATTTGAAATTTGTCATGTCGTGTTACTAAAATTTAACAAATTTTGTTAAGAATATTTGATGTTGTTTTCGGTTATAACTTAACACTTCCTGTATTTTACTTTTTCTTAAAAGTGTATAAATATTTTATATAATACATATTTTCTATTTTGTATTTTTGACAAATATGTATATTATTGAAAAAAGAATTATAAAGACAAAAAATCTAAAAAAATATTTAAATTTTTAAATTTTACTGAAAACACTTTTTTTGGAAGTTTTTCTTTTTTAACAACATACTAAAAAGCTGGAAAATATATTGGGAAGCAACATTAATATCATTTATTTTTAACTTTACTGAAAACTTTTTAAATAAACTACAAACGGAAAATGTAGAAATTTTTTGACTGCTCAATAACAAGTCAACTGTAATATTAACAAATATTATCTTCTTATTGGCACTATTTCAAGATAACTTACTTGACTGCCAACAACTAATTGATAAGATTTGTTAATTTGATATAAAATCAGAAGGGAAAATAATATAAACTAACCGCAAACTTATTAAAAATACCCTACTAAATTTCAATAATTTAAAATAATTTTTATTAATTTAAGACTGAAACCCCCAGAAATATTTAAATTTAGAAAAATATATAATTTTACTTGTGACAAATGCTAACATTAAACATAAGCAATTTTAAAAATTTATAATTTTATAAGAAGATGTCACAAATCTATTGAAGATCTTATTAAACCTTAAATGTTGCTAAAAAAAACTACCTAAACAGTTATTGAGATTGCTCTCTCATCCATTAGAGAAATATATATTTTTAAAATATTTTTATTACGGTTATAAGTCTAATTTTTATAATCTATTTATTTACATTTTTAATGAGATGCAAAATATTGTATCTTATATACACAATTTTACCTGATTTGGTTACCTGAAGATATTTTTTAGAATTTAAGAGACTCTTAAATTCTCTTAAAATCCATGAGATACTATAGTAATATATTTTGTGAGTAAAAATACGCTCAGGGATAATGCGCATTAAGTAGTCAAACTCAAATGAGCTAGAGACAATTCAACAATAAATAAATTCATAATTTAGTAGCAACCAAAGTGTTGAATATAAAAAAACGTGAATTACGGCCTTAACGTATCGCACGAACTAAACAATTAAATAAATATTATTTGTTGATAAAATTACTTATTAAACGAGTACTAAAAGCATAACTAATTATGTCTTTGGCACCTACAATTGAACGAAAATCATTACAAACCACTCGAATTGTTGTTATTGGAGCCGGACCGTCCGGAATAGCGGCAGCTACAAAATTATTAGAGTCTGGTTGCAAAAACGTCATCATATTAGAAGCTGAAAGTCGTATTGGTGGTCGTATACACACAATACCTTTTGCGGATAATGTGGTAGATTTAGGTGCTCAGTGGTGTCATGGCGAGAAGAACAATGTCATATATGAGACAATACAAGAGTTGAAATTAGATGTTTTGGAGAGTACCGGCACCATATACGATGACTACAAATGTATTAGATCGAATAAAGAGATCTTGGAAGAGACGTTGGTTGAACATTTAAAAACAATTGCTTTTAAATCTATACCCGATAGGCAAGAGGATTTGGAGGATTATGAGGGTTCATTAGGATCCTATCTAACCGAGAAATATTGGAATGGATTCAATAAATTACCCATAAAAGTCGATCGTATAAAGGCAAGAGAATTTTTTGAAAACTTTAAAAAATTTGAGAGTTCAGTAGAAGCTTCCGATCATTTATTTGAAGTATCGGGTAAGGGTCATTTGGAGTATTGGATATGTGAGGGAGAATTGCTATTAAACTGGAAAGAAAAAGGTTTTAAAACTTTTTTGGAAATTTTAATGAAAAGTCAAGCCAATAAACCTTGGGGTATGCTAGAAAAACATATATTACTCAATCATAGAGTGCAAAATATTGATTGGCTACACGAAAAGCAAATCAAAGTAAAATGCTTTAATGGTCATGTTATAACAGCGGATCATGTCATTTGCACCACTTCTTTGGGCGTATTAAAAGAATTCCATTCTACACTTTTCACCCCTAGTTTACCTCGGCAAAAAATTCGTGCAATTGAGGGTCTCAAATTGGGAACGGTTGATAAATTTTTCTTAGAATTTGAAGAGCCCTTTTGCCCTCAGGAATGGTCTGGTGTTGCTTTTCTATGGCAAGAAGAAGATATAAATATTTTAAAAAATTCTGATTTGTTCTGGCTAGAAAGCGTTTTTGGTTTCTATCGGGTCTCATATCAACCTAGAGTCTGGGAAGGTTGGATTATAGGTACACATGCTAGATATATGGAATCGCTGCCAGAAGAAGAAGTTCTAGATGGTATTCTCTGGCTATTTCGAAAATTTTTTAATTTCTCTGTACCACAACCTGTTCGTTTTAAAAGAACACAATGGTATTCTAATGCCAGTTTTCGTGGTAGTTATACTTTTCGTTCTATGTATACGGATGAATTGCGCACTGGAGCCTGGGATTTGGCTGCACCTCTAACTGATATTTATGGGAAACCTAAGTTACAATTTGCTGGTGAATCCACACATAATCATTATTACTCGACGGTACACGGTGCGGTAGAATCTGGCTGGCGTGAGGCTCAACGTTTGATAGATTTTTACAAACTTGTACCATCTCAGTTGTAAGAATGAAAATATTATACATTTTAGACCTTTAAACTTTATTGATATATACAATAAACGTATAATTATTAAATTTAATTCATAAATTAATTTCATTTAATTGTAAATACTAAATTATTTTTACTTCAAAAAAATTTAAAAATGTTATATTTTTAAAGATTTTAGGAGATGTGACTTTGGTTAAAAACGTTAGTTATGAAAAATTGATGAACGACCCTCTTGTATTTATTGTATTTAATTTTCTGACTTAAAAATTATAATTTCTGACTTAAAAAATATAATATAAAGTACATTATTTTGACATTTATGTGAAATTTATGTATTATAAAAATAAATTTTTCTGGGGGCTATATGGGAGCTACCAGAAACATATAATTTTGAACAAATATTTTTTATTTACCTAAATTTGATCAATTATAGTTACAACTCCAACGAATATGTGAGATTTATGCTCTTTAAAGTGATATATGTAAGAGTCCTGTGAGGGACCTATGAGAAGCAATATTCCTACCCTGCATAATTTGGCATATCGTTTTAGAATGTAATAAAATTTATTTTTGCCAAATTTTGTTAAAATCGTTTTATATTAAGGAGCTTAAAACCTCATTCCTGAGGAATTTTTGTATGGTAAGCACCTGAACTATTAATATAGTAGAATATAACAAATTTCAATAGGCTTCGTCCTTGGGCCAGCGAATTTCATCGAGATATCTCCAAAAATGCAACCTGTAGAGTGCTCACATCGCTTACATGGAAAGCCAAACACCGGAAGGACATCGTTAATTATACTCAGAAATTGATTTTGAGTCGAACGTTACGGTATCGATACTTAACGTTGGTGTAACACATTTTTTGTGTATGTTACAAGCATCAGTATAAACGCATAATACCCCAAACACCAACGGTGGTGTAAAGTTTAATTTAAAAACAACATTTTAAAAAGAACGAAAGTACTTCCCATAGCACTATTCTCGTAATTTTCCTACAAGTAAATTTGTACGATGTTTAATTTTCTATATCTATTTTATCTTAACAATTCAGCAAATAAATAATTTTGTCTTTGTTATTTCAAGGACGGGGGTGTGGTTTGTTAATAGGTATAACCAGACTAAGCCAACAATGGTAATAATATTATTATTTTTATAAAATATCTGACTTTAAATATATTTATTTAATATCCATTACATTTTTTGCATTCAACTATGAAGGAAGAAACTGGCTTTAGGGCTAATATGCATAATAAGCTCTTTTTCTTGCCATCAATTTTTCATTTGAAACATAATATAAAACCTAGAAAAAATAAAAAATACAAATTAAAGACAATGATATTCTCGTTCGCAGAGTGCAGTAGGAATAGTAACAATAACAACAACTGAAACACAAAATGGTGGTAAGACATTCATTAGATTTTTGTATTTTACGAGTGTCTTATATGCACTCTACACTAATACTAACACATAAATTTATGTATATATAAACTAATCCTAATACAAAATTTGCTCTTTTTGAGTTCTATAACTAAAAGTCAAAGTATGTGTGTGTGTGAGAGAGAGAGTAAAATGTCTTTCTAACGAATGCTTGTCTGCTTTGTGATGGTTGGTGATGACTTCTATTGTTGTTATACAGTTTTGATTGTTGTTTGTGCGGGTGGGGTGTATGCGTGAGTGGAATGATGGAAATGCGTGTTAACGTGTATGTGTTAATATTGCTTAAGTTTCATTAAAATTTCAAGATTGTAAAAAGTCACTCAGACTTTCATTAGAACGAAAATGAAAAAGATAAATAAGACATTGTACATTACACGCCTGATATAAGTTACACTTTAATAATTGAGAACTTAAACATTTAAACATATTTGTAAGAATATTTATATTTTTAATCAAGTTAAATTCTCTCTTCATTTCATATTTCAATGCATTTTTAATTTCAATAATGTAAACAATTTCTAAGTGTTTTTTTATTTTTTTGTATCTTTTTCAAACTCAAAAAGTTTGCAAAACAAACGATTTTCAATAGTTCGAAACAGAAATAAATATTTTTACACACTACGATGCGAACAATACATGGAAATGTAACAAAAAATAATATATTCGACATTGTCGTTTATTAAATACACTATATAATCGAAGTAATTTCAATATAAATTTAGAAATATGATATAATTAACTAATTAATTTAGTTTTAATTAAAAAAATGTTCTAAAAATACAGATTCGATACAAAAAATTGTAATTGTCTTTGATATAATAAGTAAAATAATAAACTAAATGTATCCATATTCATTTTTTGTAAAGGAATGAAGGTGGTACAGGGGATAGAAAACATTATTCCTATTTCTTTTTCATTGTCATTTTACCGCTTACATTATTTTATTTATTCACTTCAAGTTGCAGGAGAACAATTGTTTTTTTTTTTCTTCAATATTTTTTCTTAACTTCCATTTATCTAGTGTTATTTTGAATTATATTTAAAATTTTTTATTTACGCTGTTGTTGTATATAAAATCCTTTTTATCAGCTTTTTCTTTATTTTTATTTCATTTTTAACAGGAAATCTAGAAAGATACATGTTGATATTGATAACAGTAGAAGCAGGAAAAAAAGAAGGAAGAAAATACTATATTTTAGTATTTGATTGTAATAAAATTTCAACCAACATTTTTCTTTATAGACTTTTACATGCACACATGTAGATATATATATTCTACAACATTGTTAAGTATTTATTGTGTAGAAGCGAACATATATTTATTTTTGATTGTTTTATGATTATTTTCATACCAATACACACATATGTATATAGTTATATTTTTGTTAGTATGTGTGTAAAATGTATTGAATTGTATATTAAGTTATAAAATTATGATGTTTTTAAGTGCTTTTTTAGGTGGATTTTACGTCGTTTATTTTAGAATTATTCCTTTTATTAATGTAAAAATTGTAATACAAGAAATAATACATAAATAGCGAGGGAGGTAAGAATTTGTTACTACGTTTGTAATTTGTTTATGGGATTGAATTTTATAAAAAAATATTCATAAATATTATATTTTTTAACTTAATGTCCTCACAATTCTATCCACTACATTTGCAACACTATAAGTATTCCTATATGAATATTCATATATTATATTCTTACTTTTTTACTAAACTAATTCAGATATTGGTGTTCAATTCTCTGAAAACTTTAACTTTACCAATGCGTTTTTATATGTTTTGCTTTCCTACAAGATCGAATAGTTACAAATTATATAATTATGTTAGATTCTGATATCTATGTATTTAATATTCCATTCCAAAATTGAACTTTAAACTATTTTTTAAATTATTCACTTACATACTTATTTTTTTAAATACAATTTTTAATTTATTTGTGAGAATGAATAGTTCGTGTCCAATTATTATTTTTATTCTCTTTAAGAGTCTCCAAAGATAACAATATTTCGCAACAAACCATCCACTTAAAATGTTGCTAAATTTATAAGATTTTTGTGATTTTCATCAGCATCTTATTCAAGTTACAATCGTTACGTTTATGAAATCAAAATGTATTGAATAGTAAATGTGCGAATAATGATGATGTTAATATTTTTTTGTTGTTGTACGACGATCTATTGTAAGTCTACTCCAAATAATGAAAAAAAAACGCTTAAATTTGCACACAAATTGCTACTTTAACTTAAAAGTAATGAAAAAAATAAAATTCTATTTATATTCAATTGATAAAATATTAAGATAAGTGGAAAAATAATATGACATTTTAATAATGATATTTAATGTAAATAATGTGAAAAGGTAACAATTTATGCACAAATAATGAAAAAAAAATAGAAAATTAAATTTATCGATTTACTTGTAGAAATTCCAACATATTTATTTTTTGATTTATACCAGCAATTAGCCCTTATTATATTTTTATTTATCTTATAAAGTCTTAAGTATTATGGGTTTCTTTTTCGAAGAAAATGAAAAAATATCTCCTTTCCTATTGTTTCCAATAAAAATGATGATTTCCTTTGCAAATTTATTCCACTTCCTTATTGTCTACACTTGAGTGTATTTGTATCTATCGCTCTTTCTATTCATATCGTCTGTTAAATTGTATTAAATTTGTGTAAACACTTTTATACAAACTCTTACAAATTGTTTCATCAACTTCTCGATTATCGTTCGAAATGCAGACAGAATCTTATATTAAGTATATACTTACATTTTTTATACATTCACATTTTAAAATCCATTCGACTGCAATAAATTTATTTACAATTTGTATTTGATGTAATTGTAAATATTCCTGATCGATGGCATCTAGGGAGTGAGTATCCCATAATGAAATCGGAGATGGTGAGTCTGATGACACTGATGTTGCAGATGTTTTCGAATAAATAAGTTGACCTTGTTGTTGGTTTCCAGTATTTAATTGTTGTTGTATAAAACTAATTGGATCGATGGCATTTAAAGGACAAAGTAACTCCACCTGAACAATATATAAAAAAATAGAAACAAAAACCCCCAAAAATTATTATTTTTTTCTATTTAAATATAAAAATAATATGAAGCAAATAACTCAACAAATACTTTTTAAATATAAATAAGGTACAATAATCTAGTAGTTGGATCAACTATGCTCACCTGTATTGTGGTTGATACTGAAGGCACACAACATTTCATATTTTGATGACATCGTCCACATATTTTCGGTCGATACAATTTTTTCGAGAC
>PYHX02000413.1:721901-901901 GCA_004302925.2 Cochliomyia hominivorax
TATCTATTGTCTTCCTTAGATTTTTAAATGTAAAAAATTTAAGATTTATTTATGTTTTTTTTTTATTTTTTCACATTCTTTTTAAATCAATTTGCTTTTGTTTTTATGTTTAAAATTCTTGAATAGAGTTATAAATATTAAAAGACTATAACTTTGCAGATGCTTTCTTGCTGTTTTAAGTCATATAAAGTGTTATTAAAAATTCAATTCTTTCATACAAAAGAAAATAAGTGAAAAAGTTTTCATTAAAAAGACGAAATATAAAATCGCATACTTGTATATAGTAGAATTAATGAAAATATAAAAAGAATAAAATTTAAACAATGTTTATTTCCTCTTTTAAATACAGATGTTTATAAGAAAATCCCTAGACATTAATGAAACACTTAGTTCATATTTAATCCTAAAAACTTTATTAAGACATTTATACTTTTTTTATTATTTTAATCAAAAATCTATGATAATAACACTCTCCCTTAACAGCTAATGGTCATTCCCAGTAAAATAAAAATCTAGCAATTAGAAAAACCGGTTGAATGAAATGAGAAAAGAAGGATTTTTGTGTTATAAAAAACCATTAATCTTAATTGAAATATTGTTAAAATGTTCTAATCTGTGATGGAAAATGTAATAAAATTTATTTGTTGAGCATAGAAATATAGTTTTTGTTCATTCTCTCACATTTACTTACTGAAATGGGAGAATAATTGTATTCACTACTATATAGACGTTGTGGTTTAAATAAACTTTTATCAAATATAAATCCCACCTAGTGTCCTTTGAGTATGTGTATTGTTGGTGTATGTGTAGTTGTAAGTTTTTTAAAAGTTATTTAATTGTATTAGTGTTGGTATGATATTACTAGTTAAAAATAGAAAAATGGAAATAACTGAAACATAAAAATCAATTTAAATTCGTATAAATCTGTTACTGTGTTGCAAGTTAAAACTATGTTATTATACACACATATACTAAAATTTTTTGTTCTGTTTTTATGTAAGTTATGTTAGTAAGTCTAACTTACAAAATTTAAATTACCAGTAAATTCTTGCGGATAATCATCAAGTTAAGTTTATTAGTAATTGAAGAATCAGAGATTGATTCTCTTTATTAATAAAATAGATATTTAGAAATTGATTACCTTTATTATTTATTACAAGTAATAGTGTAGTTTATTAAAATTTTCTTTATAATTATTAAAATTTTCTTTATAATTAAAAACTACTGGGTACATAAAAATTATATTTATGTTGCATATGTTTTCTTGTTTATTGAAATATTAGGTAAGGGAAATTGGAAATATTATGGTCAACATACAATTACTGATAACTGTTAACATAATGGAAGAAATAAGTGTGTATTATTAGAGTAAGGATCAAAAATTATTTTTTAATATGTCATTCTGCCTCAACGCCAAACTGAATATATGTATCTAAATAATGAAATTCAAATCCTTCCATTCCAATTTGGATAATTTTTCTTTTCTGAATTTGCTATAACTAAGAGAATGTATCTCTGACTTCAGTGAAAAAAAAACCTTTTCTGTGTATGTTGACTTTTTAAATAACATAGAGAATAAAATCCTCTTACTCTGACGACAAAAAACTATACAGTACCGAAACCATCGAAAAGAAATCTATTGAAATTTTAAGAATTTTTATGAAATAATATCTTTTTGAAAAATTGGATATTGATGAAATCAATGTTGTACACATATTCATAATATGTTAAAAATGTGCAAAGAATGCTAGAATAAATAGGATTACAGAAATATATGGCTATTTATGAAATAATATTTACTTTAAACCAATAAAAAGTAAACATTAAAAATTTTATGTATATTTTTTTCATTTTCTGTTTTGTGAATTTTTATTGTTATTTAGTGTAACTTACCTCACATACACATTGTGTTTTACAATCCAATTTAAATGTCTCTCCATGTGAATACGTTGCATTGGCAACATTACAGTTTGCTGCATCACAAGAATTGTTTTAGTTGTTGTTATCATTGTTGCAAAACAGTCAACATCATATAAAAATATAAGTAAAAGGAAAACAAATGTAGAAAATTTAAAAAGAAACAATTTTATATAAGAACATGTTTTTATAACTACAAAAAACTTGTTTAGAATACAATTGATGGTAGAAATAAGAACATTGAAATAAAGCGCCAAACTTAAAAAAAATGTTACAAATAGGAATTTCTATTTGGTAAGGCCGACTAATAAATACACAAATACGCTCAAAAATTACGAACTTTTACACTTATTCTAATAAATGTATAGTTTCGTAAATGAATATTGGAATTTATAAAATGTTACATATTGTACATAAAGCTTATTCCACTGATCCGATTGTAACAACTTCCATTTACAATACTAAGTGGAAGATATTTACTTTAGTCCTTTTATGAATTTTGAGGTTACACTCTTGCAAAACTTCATTCAACATTTTTAAATTGCAAACAAAAGTTTGCTAAATCAATACTTTTATCTTTGTTTGGGTTTGGTTTATTTCTTATTTAGCTATGTTTAATAAATAATTCCAGGTATTTAATTTTTGAAATTGAGTTTTCATAATGTTAACAAATATTTTATATAAAATACGTTTATTAATAAAGTTTTTAAGTTTTTTAATTATGATAAAAAGTATTTTAAAAATTATCATCTTAATTACAAAAATATGAACTTTTAAGCAGAGTCAGATTGACCAGTTTTTGACATAACTATACAACACGTAGAACAATAGTGCCTTATGTACGTCTGCCACTGGGTGTAAGTACTAGACCGATCCCGTATCTAGGTAGGTCATTCAGTTTGCCTTTAAAACTTCACAAAGAGACTCTAGTATGTAGTTGCCCAGGAATCTTTTCCTTTTGATCACCAATGCCGGGCATTCACAAAAGAGGTGAAAAACACATTCCTCCCTCTCGAAAATATTTAGCTCATGGCTAGCTCATCGACCTGTTCATTACTGAAGTGGTCGCTATGAGCTGGGATCCACAATAGTGTAATGTCAGATGTCCGAGATAACCTTGTTAACTTTTCCCTATATCGGCCATTCAATAGGGATTTAGTCACGTGAGCTTTTAGTGATAGAAGTGCCGCCTGACTGTTGTCAAATATGCTAAAACTGTCTTCTAGAAGATCGCATACCATGCAGATAGCTAATATTTTAGTCTTAAATATACTGCATTTATCAGGAAGCCGATATAAAGTGCGTATTCCAATGTCTTCCGAAAAGACACCAGCCCCTACACATTAGAATACTTTCGATCCATCTGTGTAGATTCTAGAGCTATGGTCTCCTCCTGGGGTGTATTTGAATTTTGAAGGTTCTATCAAAGTTCAAAAATGGCGAAATATTTTTGAAAGCCATAATGTGATTACCTGACACTGTGTCCAAAATCCTCGAATGTCCACATGCTGAAAATCTAGCAATTTACTGATTTGGGTCTCATTTCGCTGAGTTCGCTCCGGTACTCAGAGCTTCTGAAGCGCTGGTCCGACGTACACCAGTGATTCCTGTACAATCTTAATTTTGTTTGTGCAACATCATAAAATGTATGTGCAGTGCACATACATTTTATGATGTTGGTACGAAGTCCCATTTCGTTCAAAACATCTTGCGATATGTATAATAGGCTACCGTAGCCTTATTTACCCTTTGTTGTGTGTTCAGTTTCCATGAAAATTTCGAGTATAGGATAACACCTAATATTTCGCGCTCTTCAAAAGAGGGATTTCACAGTTTCATAACCGTGGTAATCGAAAGCTTAGGATGCGAATTGACCTCTGTCACCCAGTATTGAATAAATGCACATGATATTACTGATATAAGAAAAAATAGGAAAATATACTTAGGTTGTAAACTATTTCACAATTTCTTGATTTAATGCGAATGGTAATTTGAAAGATACTCATTTATTTCCAACATTGTAATTATTTTAATTTTTTTTTTTTTTTTTTTGTGCACCAAATAATTTACTTAAAGTTAAAGAACTAAGTAAATTTTACACATTGTAACTATAAAATGAGGTAATTCTTAATATAGCTCCTTAATATAATTCTAATAATTTTAACATTATTTCATGATTTGTTTGCCGTATTTTTTTGTTTTCTTGATTTTATTTATTTTTAAATTTTATGTTTTAATTAAATATTTTTTCCTTTACAACAGTTTTTTATGAGTTAAAATTAGAAATGTTTGTAATTGATTTTTAATAAAACTCTACTGTTCAACACAGACAAAAGCGGAGAGAAAGAGAGAGAGACAGAAAGAGAAAGAAAAATAGTGTTATACTAAATGTTTCTAAGTATGTGGCAAATGAGTATATGTGTATGTTAATGTATGTTTAAAGCCTTAACACAAACAACACAAAGTAAGTGAAGGAAATTGAAATATTTTCCAAGGAAATTGATCGTATTGATGCAGGAAATAACTTTTTATAAATAATAAAAACTCTTTTTTTTTAACTATTGATGCTCACAATGAGAATAAGTAACATTTCAATTTTTAAGAAATTTAAGTAATTAGATTTAAGTAATTAATTTTAGTCTATGAAATATGTTTAACAAAAGTCTAATGAAATAATTTCTATTTATAAAAGAGGAAACTAGAAAACATTAGTTAAAACATTGGAAGCTTTTGTTGGATATAAACAGGTTTTAAAGTGAAATAAGTTAAAGTGGAAATTAAATTAATTTAACGAAATTATAAATGTATTAAAAAGATTGCGATATTGTCATTTTCAAGTTAAATTATTTTTTATTTAAAATTAATAACATAAATTAAATTCTTTTATTTTATGAACTTAAACTATTTCTTTATATTACCGCATTTAACAAAAAACAACAATTAAGCAACAAACTATTTATCTAACTTTGTGTTTTAATGGTACTTTTTCATTTTAAATATCCATTATCATTATTATTTTTATTACTTAAATATTTCTGGCAATTTTCAAAAAAAAAAAAAATACTCATTCATTCTCGTATTATTATTTTTTTTTGTTATTTTTGTCTGATACATACTTACACAGGTTAAACATAGAGAATGTATGAAGTTCAATAAGCTAAAGTGCCATGACTAACAATTTGCTCGAATAGTTCTTTTTTTGCTCTTACTTCGTTGCTTTATGGTGTCATGGTCAGTTTGTTATAAAATAAATTTAACTTTAAGCCATAAACACAGACAGACCGTAAAAAAGATCAACAAAAATGAAATAAGAGCATATAACATTCTACTCATTGTATAGTAATAAAAATGGCTGTTAAAAGTGATACGAATCAAAAAAAGGTTTTCGATGAAAATCGCTCAGGATTTTTTAGAAAAAAAGGAGAACATTTTAAACAGGAGTAATCGGTTATCGATATTATTCGATTTTTACACGGACATAGTAAAATCTTCAAGAAAAGTAATCTCAAGTTTAGTCATTCAGTTTCATGTACGCATTCGTTGAATACGTATTTAGCGCTTATTTTGTTCCCTTTTTATTTGTTTGGCATTGATAAGCGAAAGCGTATACGTATAAAAAATTTTATAAAAGAATATTACTTATACGATTCAGAGATTTTCATAAATTTTAACCCTGCATACAGCTACTAACATATAAAATTCCGGAATGAAACCAGAAAGAGTTAAGATAAATATTAAATAGAACACTCGAACTTATATAGAAATCAGAGTATTGAATTTCAATAACAACATTATTAAGAAATTTCCACATTAAAAGCTTAATTAAAAGGAATCCTTTAAATTAATTTTAATAATTAATTTATTACCGACATCTTCTATATCCGATTTTCAATTATAACAATGATCTTTCAAATTCTGATATCATATATTTTTCAACTTAGTATACCAACGCTATGGCCAAATATGTGCCGTCATATAATTATAAAATTAAATTCGCAAGAGTCACAAACTTCATTTTATCAGTTTCATTCTCTTAAGTTCATTCAGCCATATAGCTTTAAATTTACGAGATATATAGAACCATAAATCTACTATTTATATACATCAATGTCTGTTTATTTATTTGTATTGGTGGTTTTCAAAGTCAGTATGTATAATCAATCAATATTATGGTGGACATTTTGTGTTAAATAAAGATTTTATTTAGAAATGAATTGTAACATATTGACATCAAAATATAAATCAATCAATTGTTATTTACTTAAAAAGTGAAAAAATTTCTGGAGGAAATAAACAATTCCAACAAAAATATTGAAGATTATATATATATATAAAATATATATAATATTGAAGATTATATATATAAACTTAAAAGTCTAGTAATGGATAAAGTTGCAGTACATTTACCAAATGATCTTTACTGTAGTCTATATGTTTTGAAAGGGTAGGAATTTAAATAGAAAAGTAAGAGCTAAAGGAAGAAGATATTTTTAACCTTTTTCTTCTTTTACTACTCCTTCGTACTTTAGTGTTTTCAGTTGATTAAAATAAAAAGTTTTATAACCAGATGATAGAGATTTATTTTTTGTGTCATTTAGCATGTTTACATTTTCCTTTTTCCCTTAATGGTTCAGTAGGATTTTTGCGCAAGGCAAATTTATGGAGAATTACTAAAGAATGCAATTAATAAACTTAGGATCATATATTATATCAATTTTAGTGTATTCAAAAACTGTATCTAATATAATACATCTGGATTCTTAATAACATTATTTTCGCTATTAAAATAAAAAAGTTTATTGAAAAATGGTTATTTTCAAGTACTAAACAACATCAGAAATTTCATTGAATTCTAAGAATAATTTTATCGAATCGAAGCTTGATTGAAGGGGAAAATGGTTTAAAAAATTAAACCATTTTTTTAAAACTTTAAATCGACTTTTTAAAAAAATTGTAAAACATGTTTTTTTATATTACTGCTAGATTTCATAGCCCTCATAAAAATTCCATAAAATCTTTCTAAGAGCCTTTCATCATTAAACTTAAATTCATACAGCAGAAAATATTTCATTTATTAATCAACTTTTTTCTTTTTTGACTTGGCTGTCTGCTACAATGCAGCATTAATTTCAAACAAGATAAAGCGTAAATAAATTTTTGGACACAACCTCCGGAACCAACCACGACGTCATTCATTCATAATAATCACGGCTACACGTGGGATAATATAGATTTTCATGTTGGCATAACGGATAAATGTAAAAGCGAAACAAAAACATTAAAAGTTGATAAACAATTTTATTTTATAAAATATACATACGTATGTATATGTGTAATGAGAAAATATATAGAAAAACTCATAATAAAACGGTAAATGTTTTTTTTTATTTTACAAAGAATACTTTTATGCGCACATAATTACAGTTTGATAGTTGCATACCTTTAAGTCTATTTAACTTTAACAAAGCATATTTATGAAATATTAATCCTTTATGGAATAAATATAATCAGGCAAAAGTTTTTCTTGGATTATTGTTTGGATTGTGTTCGGTGATAAAATGTTGTTATATTTTATTTCAGAATATAAATATTTCTATAATTTTTTCCTATAGATTTTGTATTTAGTTATGAAATGGTTAATTTGTATAAATTGAATTAATAAATCAATAATAAAATTATAAGTATTAAATTGAATTTAAACGAGACGATAATTATTCTGACTTTTTTCTTAAAAGAAAAAATAAATAAAAGGAGTATGACTTTTGTGGAAATATGTTTGTTTGTTGTATATGCGACAAATACTAGTTCATATAATTGTTTTAATTTAATTTTTGTTTTTGCTTGAATATATTATTTCATGTTTCTTTGTATGACATTGCGTATGAGCAACATTACACAAACCAAACGGAAAGATTAATATGTTCATATTTTTTGCAGTAATTAATGAATAATATAATTTTTTAGATATTTTCATAAAAACTTGAATAAAAATTAAAAATACTATCGACAATTTTTTTAACTTTAAAAAAGTAAATTAATTAGAAATTGTATTTTATTTTTAACTAAAAAAACTATATAAAATAAGTATATTAAATGTTTTACTATTTTTGAACACAGAATTCGTTGAAGGTTACAATATTTCCACTATTACTTTAATTTCTTTGCCTTTCCTGCTTTTTTGCTTTAAAGAGGCAAATGATACAACTATATGTATGTGTAGATGTTATAGTGGCAAAATTCGCTTGAATGTGTGTGAAAAAACAGATACAAAGAAATTTAATAAAATGGATTTTGACGATGACGAGACTGATGAAAAGACTGATGTTGCTTTTGAGTTTGGTGATGCCAATGTTGAACAATGATGACTATTGTCATTTTGCATTTTGTTCTATGTTAAATATTTTGATTGACAAGATTTCACAAAAAAGAAATATGTACATTTACACAAAGAAATGGAATATAACTCTTATGAAAAGAATTATTATGTTACAGTTATTTTTGTTTTCGTTTATACATACATATGCGTTTGTTTATTCTGTAACTGTACAAAAAAATACATATATAAATTTTATTTATATTTATTTCTATGTTTATATTTTATCAGTCTCTAAAACGAAAGCAAAAAGCCACCAACAACAAAGAAACATTAATAAAATTGTTACAGAAAATTGTTTATGTCAAGTGGTTACAAGAAAAAATCACTGTTTTTCCTTTTTTCTTTTGTTTACGTCACATTTTTATGTTTCATAAAGAAAAGTTAACAAAGAGAATTTTGTGTTTGTGCTTTTGTCATAACCTCCCATTTTTATATTTCGTAAATTGAAAGTGTGTGTCATGGAAATGACAAACTACTACTTTATTCTTTGATGGAAAGAACAATAGATTTCACTTTATAACTTTTTTTCTGTTCTTTGTTTATATTTTTAGATAATTTTTTAACATCCCCAACAATAAAATCATTATAAAATATGTTCAACATTTTTCGTGGTTTAATCTCTTGTTTAGGAGGAGATTTAAATTTTTGACAAAAAGAATAAAATTATAATAAATATGAAATTTTTATCGCTTTATAAAGCGATATAAAACTGCACTGCAATATGGAAAAGTCTAAATTATTAAATTCTTGAATTAAGTAGTTAACTACAATGAATGAATTTAAAAATGTTTTTGTATTGAGTTGTCTAATAAAAATTTTAAATATATTTCTCTTTTATAAAGTATTAATCACAAATCAATATAAAACTCAAAAATATATGATCATTTTGAATACCATTAACGAATTTCAAGTCAAAATTTTGTTTTGGATATCAGAACCAACCTCTAACCTTCTTCTAAGAGAAGAACTTCCGTAAAATGTGTAATTATATGCCGTAAAATGTGTATCTAGTCACCGTTCAAAAAATTCCATATGCATATACTGAATTCATTTTGATGTACATGCACATAAGTATATGTGGTCATTACGCAGTGTATGTACAAAACATGGCAATTTATAGTGTAGAGTATTTAAGATTCGGCATAGTCGAATATAGCACATGAATTTAAAACCCTCTTCTTAAAGGCATGAAAACCACATTTGGAGTTATATTTCAATAGCAAAGATTTTATTTCTTAAACATTTTTAACGATATAAACACCCTTCATAATGAGGTTTCCCTTTTAGTTTTCAATTAAAATATTAAAATTTTTAATAAACATTAAAAAATAAGTTAGAGGGTGTAAATTTAGTTATTTACAAATATTCATCTACTAGCAGGGGTTTTGTCTATATTTCATTAAAAACTTTTCTCTAGAATTTTTATTTAGTGTTTAGCAAAAGTTCATCACATGAATTTGTTTATGTAAATAATAATAATATAGAGAAATTTAAGTTAATTTAATTTGAAAATTAAAAACATTTAACTAATTCTCATTAAAAGTTTGTTTAACAAACTGAAATAATTGTGAAAATAATAAAAAAGCTAAAATATTTAACACTTACTTTCATATGATAAACTAAAATGTAGGTTTATTAAAAATAAAGTAATAAAAATGTGTATTTTTTAAATAATGAAAAATGGAATTTAAATTAAGCAAAAATAATATTTTATTTGTTTAGTGATTTTTTAGTTTAATTGGTTGGTCGCTTAAAATTTTAAGTTGGTTTGTTTCATTGTTGTACTGAATGGCTGACTATGAGAACTTTTATTTTATTGCTGCTACATAACTGCACGCTACATTGCCTTAAGTGGTTGAGATTTTATGCTTTTCTGATGACATTTGCAGCCAGACTTTTAAAAACAATAAACTGAGAAACACTTCCTTAATCGATTTCAAGATGTCTGTAATGTTTGTGTCGTCGTAAATTGAAGTAGAATTCCTATATTGTGGCTCTTCAACATTAACCTCAAAATACTTGTTTCGATTGTAGCATGAGAATCAGTTTAATATTTCATAGTTATCGTGAAAAATTCCTATTTTCAAAATTATGAATTATAATTATATTTTATTCAATTAATCAGAATACATTATAATATAACACAATACAGTATAGTGTAATTTAGAGTTGGTGTAGTTAATTTTACTATATTTAGCTACTTATGACTTGATTTTATTATTTTTAGGTACTGTGGCAACTTGGCAAAAACATTTTAAAATTTTTATTTGGTTATAAAGTTGACAAACATTATAAAATCAGCTTAAAATTCAATATTAAGTTAAATTAAGTGGCATATGAACTAATTTTTTTTCATATAAAGGTTTTCCTAAATTGTAATTGACTTAAAAGGTCATTCAACAAATCAATTCAATTTTTATATAATGATGCAATTTTTTAATTATTTTTCACTTACCAGGTTTGTGATTAGCAGATATCTGGAAGCAAAAAAATAATAATAATAATAATAATAACAATAATAAATAAATACATGTTATTAAATTAATTAAATTTATATTCCAATAAATCAATGAAATTTGTTTTTTGAGTTTTAATTTCAAAAAAAAAACATGATTACATTTTAAACAAGCTTTATTCACTTACCTTAGTTACTTTGAAATCTAATGTAAGATTTGCTTCAATACATTGTAGAAGAATATTTAAAATTATAACCCACACAGGTACTGCAATATTATGCATTTTCTGAAAATAAAGATAATTAAAAAGGAAAAGTCAGTTATGTCAAATTTTAACGAATTATTAGTTATTTGCATATTAGACGACTCATACAAGATAAATCTCTGTAGGTAGTTTATCTCTTTAGGTGTTTGTTTGTGATGACTCTTAAAATTTTCAATTATTTAATTATCTTGGTAAGTTATTTGCGTTATTGGCGATCAAAATTTAATTTATAATTTACAAAATCTCTAAATTTAGAACTCAACCCACCGATGGGTCTAGACCAGCAATTAAAACACTAATCCGTACTATTTTAATAAAATTGTACCAAACGTTTTCTATTAACAGATGTGTTTCCATTGTTATTATGAGCTAAAACATTGAGATATTTCTATCAAAATCTCATTTTTATTTTATTTGTTTGCTTTTTAAACATTGTTACGGAATTTTTCCATTTTAAAAAAGGAAAAAGTTTATTTTTTGATATTATAAAATTGCTAAAAATATGTCCAACATACATATTCTATAATTAATTTTAAAGTGAATGTAATACCGTATTTCCTTCCAAAAAATTACATTTATTTTTAAGATTTGATTATTTGAAAAGCATAATAATGGAAAATTTAATTTATTAATTTCTAGTTTACTTTTCAACATCTTTTTAGGTGACAGCAATAATAATTTTATCTCCAAACTACCTCATTTTTAAATGTGATCAATTTGCGGTAAGTTCAATTTAATATTAATTTATTTTTAAAATTCTATTTTTACCTTTTAAGCCTTATTAAATTTTTTGAAACATTTTACCCCAAAAAACATAAAAAATAATAACCAAAAACCTTCACAAAAATGTCAATGTCTACCACAAAAAATAAATAAATAAATAAAAATTAAATAACATTTTCATTTTTTTTTCAACAACAAAAAAATTAAAAAGAAAGTAATTTAAGCAGGATTTAGCAAAGTAAATCCTTATTCAAGGCATAACATATTTTTTGGTACCCCTGTTGGCAGAACTGAAAAAATATAAATACAAAAGTAAATTCCGTAACCCTTTTTTATAAAAACCATAAAATTTTATTTCATGTTTAACACTTTATTACAAATTTGTCTAAATTGTTTTCATTATTTTACTTTATTATTGGAGTGTAATAAGCTCCTTTTCTGTTTTTTTATTATTCTGTATTATTCATTCTCATTTATTTGTATCTTTTATGTGTATATTTTTACGTAGTTTTACAGGTATTTAATGTACATTTACATTTTTTTGAAATAACACAATGGCACAATGAAGATGATTTCATTATATATTTCAGATTTCTATCACCTCCATTTTTTATTTTTTTATATCGACATTGTGACAAGTTGTTGGAAGAAAACTTATAATTATTCAAACAGATTATATCAGTATTAGAATTTAATATATTTATTGAGTGATTAAATTTTAGCGTAAACAAATTCTATTTTGTTTTGGCCAAAATTCAAATTCGTTAAATTGTTAATATTCTATCAAAGAAAAATAAATATCCGGTACAAGAAAAACAAAAAAAAAAACATATTGTAAAACTTTTATTTTTTTATAATAATGTAAAACCTATATTTTATTTGGAAATTACTAAATCTATTTAAAAAATATATTTTCTTACAGTAAAGTTTAATCAAAACAAGTAAGAATGTTGTGGAATTCTCTTCAGCACTTGTGGTGGTGGAGGGTATAAACAGTTTTGGAAGTTTATTTAACATTTTTGAGATATTATTTGTAGTATAAATTATAATTTGTGTGTGAGCTCTATTTCCATTGAATTAAATCAACATTTTTTAACTTTCAAGTAAATTTAACACAAAAAAAATATATATGTGAATTTCATCTTTCTTCTTTAAAAAATTGTTTTTATATAATTTAATTTGCATTTTTATAATTGATTTTTGTTTTTTTTCCAACAAAACTTTTAGAAATAATTAATTTAATCAAATTGTTTTACACTCTTTACATTCAAGTTAAGACAGTTGAATATTTTTTTGCAATTTTAGCAAACTATTTTTATAAAAATTCTTTAACAACAGAAACTATTGCTGCAATTACAATTTATAAGAATAATAAAAAAGAGCGTTGAATTAGTTTTTAATATTATTTTCTTTTTTCTGCATTTTCCTCCAGCTTATTCTTTCTATTTCATAGACTTACTCAGTTCTTTACCTTGTTCATTTGTATTTGAAGATTTTTTCGCATAAAAAATTTAACAAAATAAAATAAAATAAAGAAATTGTATTAAGAATAAACTTTTGTGTTGGGATTGTTTTAACTTTTCATTTTTTTCTGTTTCTTCTTGCTCTTCTTGTTATTCACGGAACTTATTTGTTATGAAAAGTACAACTACAAGCGCATTAAAAAGTTTTCCTTTTTATTGTATTTCATAGTTTTATTGCAGTTTTCTTTAGTTGTTTTTCTTTGTTGTTGTGTGTTGCTTTATATTTTGATTTGTTTCTTTTGAGTTTTTTTTTGCACTTAAAGGTCAAGATGAAAACAGTTCATATAAAAGTTGTGCAAACTTAAATAAAAAGGTTAATAAACTGTGTTTCAAAAAGTGATAAAACCGGAAAATTCTATAAATTAAAGAAAATTATTTTTATAAAATTAATAAATAAAATATATTTTTTGTGGAGGTATATATAATTAAATATCCGCTTGCATGTTAAAATACATATAAATATTTAACCTGATTTCTAGATTTGAATTCTGTAAGTTAAAATGAGGTATATGCATTAAATTATCCTGATTTATATTCCTACAAAAAAGAAGAATAATAAATATGTATTAATTTTCAGAAAAATATCACCAAAATTTCTATGTTATGAATATTTGAATAATTAACAAAACGGCGGATAATGCAATTAATACTTGTTATAAAGTATTTCATTTCCAAACAAATTATTTTACTATAATTGCTTTATTTAAGAGTTCATCATTAATGTAACTTATTTACTTCGACAAGACTACGGTGGTGTATAATATTCATCATTTTATATATCGTTTTTTATTATCAATCATACGCTTAGCAGTTCAAGTCAAGTATATTTTTTTTCTAGATTATTACACCTGTAGTCAGATTTCTGACACAAATATATTTGTAAAATTATTCCTGTTGAAGTAATATTATTGTCCTTTCTAATAAAAATTTTAAAGATAACTATTTTTTAAATACAAAATGTATTAAGATATTCTTGTTAAAAGAAAATAAAATGTTGACACAAACATAGACAATATAAAATTCGCTCACGGTAACATCATCACTGTATAAATGTTGTAATAGATGTAAATAAGTGTCGTTGAAAAACAAGAAAATTAGGGTGAAACAGAACAACAACAGTCGTTATAAACAATATAATGACAACAAAAACAATAGCAAAAATGCGACAACAAACAAACAACATTTCATTAAAATGCAAATGTAATACATTGTGTCATATTCTTATTCAGGCCTCCACCTCTTCCTCATCTTAAATACACATTTACAATAGAAACACACATACACGCTTATAAAAACAAATATTTAAATAAACAGACTTAACTTGTAATGTGAAAAAGAGAGGAGCAAAAACGTTATTATGACATTAGAATTAATGAATGCAAAAATATATTAAAATAAATATAACAGCTGAGTATTTTTTTTAACATTTGGTGGCATTTCGACAGTTAATGTTGTTTTTGTTATACTCTCACTAACACTTACATTTTTAATAGATAGTTTAGTTAAAACATTTTGTTCAACGTATTGTTTTGTTGTTGTTAGTCATAAAAAGTAATTTGTATTTGTAAATGTTTGTATGTTTCTTTAGTTGGAAAGATGTTGCTCATTAAAATTAATGATTTTGCAATACACATTCACTTAAAACATATAATTAAATATATATAATATATATATATATATATATATATATATATATATATATATATATATATATATATATATATATATATATATATATATATATATATATATATATATATATATATATATATATATATATATATATATATATATATATATATATATATTCTACTTAAACTAGTGGATAAAGAATTTTTTCTAGACATAAAATAAATTTCAATATAATAATAATTCATTCCAAAAAATTATACAGACGGTCATAGCTAAATCGACTCAGATTTTGATTTGATATAAGACTATATTTACAATATGGAGTCTTATATGATTCCTTTTTAACGTTACACACGGAATGACAATGTTAATACCCCAATAAAAATTCATTTTCATATTTTTGATTCTGAAAAAGTTAAAATCGTTTTATTATAGACACTTGTATAAATTTTATATTCTTTTTAGGTATTAATTTTTATTTTTAAAATTGCTTTAGCAAACATTTTATTGCTGTTTTAATTCTTAATAATTCAACAAGTATGTAAGTAAATATTAATTTCCTTGTAAATAGTTCCTGCTCCATTAAGCAGTATTATGATTAAATTCTAAATGATGTTCCAATTTGAACACCTCAAATGAAAACTAAAAAAAATAGCATAAAAAGTAATTTTATAATAAAAATAAAAATGTTTTTATTCTAAAAAGTCACATATAAATTTACAACAATTGATTTAGTTTATTTTTAAATATTTATGTTCAATAAAAGTATTTACAACATAAAATTTACTTTATCATAAAAAAGTTGTTCAGTTATTCAATAAAATATTTTTGTTTGTTCTTTTAAAACATGAAAATTTCAAAATAAAGTTTTTAAATGAATTTTTTTAACTTTATAAATAAAAAAGTTTTCTTTTTCATAATCTTAAACAGAAGTAATACACTAAGTACTTTATGGCCAATTGATATTTTAAGAGACCCTAAAATATGAAATGTTCATACTAAAATGCGTGTTAAGTCATATGTAGATTTTTTCTTAATTTTTTCAATACCTATAATTATGTAAATTTTTACTATGAAGAAAATATAATTCATTATCTAGTTATTAAAATAATGTTGAATATTTTTTATAAATTATTTTACACAGAATTTTGAGATATAGTTTCAAATAGAACTATATAATTTTTCTTAATTTTTTATCAATTATTAACAGTAGACAAAAAACACTTTTCATAGTCGAGAATAAATATTGTGTAGCATATACATGTCTATATTAATTTGTATTTCTAACTTAAAATTTTATAACAAATATTACCGCAACTAAACAAAACACAGAAAAAATACTTGATGAATAATGATATTAATTTGTCAATTATATAGAAATGTATCAATTTTCCCCAGTTTTTATTTTATGTTTTAATTTTTGGTTTCTTCTTTTTGGCTCCGTTCCTAAAAAATGTTTTTTGCAACTAAATATCTCAAAACTAATACTTATATTAAATAGGGGTGTTTATAACTAAGCTACATTAAATATAAAACAAAAAAGTAAAATATTCTCTAGGGATTTGTTAGGAAAATATTGTAAAATATTGCACTTTATAGTTACGGTTCCACCATCCCTTATCATTATGAGAATTATGTCAAATTGTTCGTCAGCTAAAAGTGTTTTAGGGAGTGAACAGGAAACTTAATGGAAACATAAAAATATTTTAGGTTGTAAAGAGACTTTATTTTATACATCTTAAATGAAACTAACTTAAAATTAGTATGCGAAATTTAGCTTAATGTTAATTTAGTTACGTATATTTATTGTTAAAAATATTGCAAATATTTTTTAACAATAAATATACGTCAAATGCGATTAATTAATATTTAATTTTTGCTGATAAATTACGTTTAAATTCGATGAAAAAAAAAACATAAGTTTTTCAACTTTGGTAAGTAGAATTTTTAAAATTGATATAAATTAAAAAAATATTTATATAATAAAATTGTTAACAAAAAAATTAACAATTAAAAAATAAGTAACTGATTTATTTGTTTTATTTGAAAATGTAAGTAGTAAGCTTTTTAAAAGAAATTGTTTTAAATGTGTTTTTCTCTTGATTTTACTTACATAATTTTTTGAGTGTATTTCTACATTTATGTTAAATTAAAAATTTTTTGTTCCAACATCACCTTATTTTTTTTTTTTTTTGATCTTTTGTAACCATATTATGGTCCACAACAAGGGTGTATCAGTGCTCACAACTATAAAATAGTTATAGACAATCATTAACAATTAAAAATATTTATTAGGCTTTTCACTTTACGAAATAAGTTAATTACAATTTCAAGACAGATTTAAAACCCTTTAAATAAAAGTAAAATTCACACAATTAATTTGATTGCTGGTTAGAATTCCAATAACATAAATTTTCTTGAAAAACAAAAGAGATCAAATGCAAGTATAAAAAAACTAATGCAAGTGATTATAACTAAAATGGAACAAAAAACTTAATGATTAATTTAACATTAATTCCTAACAGTCAAACAAATAAAAGTATTTAAATAAAACAACAAAAATAAAGAGAAACAAATGAATAACAAAAATTATTGTTGAAGTACTTGTAAGTTAAACAAGAATTTTATCTCATTTCGCAAATAAAATACAAAAAAATACAAACAACATGAACAATACAAACGCATACACACATACACTTTCACAGAATCAAGTGCAAAATCGTATTTAAAACAACTTGAGAGAAAAATGGAAATAAATGAACATGTGTGGTTTTTATTGACACAAATACATAAAAAATGTTATTATTTCTATAAAGATGTAAAACTGCTTATGTGTATGTACATTCCCATACAAAAATGTAAACTTTTTATAATAAAAAAATCATATGTTTGAATTTGTGTCATTTGTTTAAATTTACCTCCTTTATTTACATTTAAATGTAACTTTTATGTGCTTTAGCATAAATTTCTCTGCTTTTATTTCATTTATTTTGCTGTTCCTTTTACTTAGATATTTTCCGTTTTTATTTCCCCCTCTAAACTCTCTAAGATCAAAATGAAAATGTATACTAAATAATATTATTTTCTGTTATTGCTAAAGCAACAGTTTGATAAAATGACATTTCAAATATAACATTTGCAGCCTAAACGAATGAAAAAAAGACAGAAAAAATTAATGGTACATGTATTTTTAAGATTTTATCCTAATCTTCAAATAAATTTGTCTTCAGACAAAAACTCTCTGTTATATAAGATGAGAGGAAGCATTTATTGGATAAAACTGAATTATTTGCATTTAATTTATCATGAAAATCTTTAAATCAAATATACCTACAACGTCAACACAAAAAATTTCGTTGTTATGTGGAAGAGATTTTAATTAAAATTGCAAAATAAAGATGAAATTAATTAATATATATGAAGACTACCTCTATCATGATATATATATATATATATATATATATATATATATATATATATATATATATATATATATATATATATATATATATATATAATATATATATATATATATAGTAATAATATATTATATATATATATATATATATTATATTATGATATATATTATATATATTATATATATATATATATTATATTATATATATATTATTATATAATATATAGATAGTTACCATGGAGCAAGGAGTAGCCGCCATGCCAATGCAAATATTACTATCCATTAACTGCGGAATTATTTTATCCGGATTTAATAAATTTAAAAAATAAAGAACAGATGGGATAATGTTACCCTTCAAGCTACATTTGCAGCTAGAATTCCATTGACTTGCCATCAAAAGAAAGAAAATCCGATCCTATATATCGAATATTGAGAGTCCTTATTTTTCACTTTCTATGAAACGGTTTTATTCGAAATTTTAGAACAAGGGGTTTGGAAAATCCACGTTGCATGAAACACTCTTTTTGGAATCTGCGCAAAACACATTTCAACATTTAATAGATTACCTTGTATAAAGAAAGTAAATTAACATGAAAATTTATTACAGTGCGGTATCTAAAACATGCTGAAATCAATTAAAAATTTCAAATTATTTAAAATCTCACATACATTTAAATTGATAACAATAGGCTGTGTTATGTAACCTTAAAAAATTATATATTAAAATTTAGACTTACGTGATGTTAATTTGTCATATAAATCTCTACGTTGCATGAGAAATTTGAATCACAATCTAAAAAAAAATTAAAGAAAACATTAAGTCTTAAAATTTAAGAATTTTGAAATTATTTCTATAGAAAAATATGGTCAACATTTAAGTAATAAGTTTGTTTATTCCATCTTTCTGAAAATATTCTGCTGTGGTTTTTTTTTTCGGATTTGGAGATTATGAGGATTTTTAAAATTCTTGATAAAAATAGTTATAATTTTTTAATCAAATATCAAACTTCTATAAATTTACATTTATGTCATATTATTCGTTAAAATTTTTTTGGCACCTTTTCTACATTTTCTTTTTGCAATTCTATTGTTTGTAAGTTTTTTTTTACATTTTATTAATAATACATTTCGTAATTTTAATTTTAACTAGATATCACTGGATTTATCGCTTATGAAGTTTGTTGTAAACATTTTTTACTCTTTTCCTTTAATATAATTGTTTAATTTAAAGTCTTGTTTTGAAAACCTCCAGGGACCTCATTAATGCTAAAAATGACTCTAATAAATTTGTTTTTCATGTTTTTACTTTTAATTTTTCAAACATTTTCTGCTTTAAATAAAATTTATTTGACTTAAATTTACATAAATGACTTTAAATTTATGTTTTTTTACAATATTTTTACCTTCACTTTCTTTTGTCAGATTCTTGCCTGCGTTTTTTTTCTTTTCCTTTATTTTGATTTATATTTAAAGCACAGTCACATCCACGTTATAATATCAAATTGTCTAGAATTGAAAAAATAAATAAAAACAACTGGTTTATTTTTTGCAAAGAAACATAAAATATTTTTTTATCCATTTAATTTTCTTTTGTAAAAAAAAACGTAGGAGAGAGAAGAGGCAGAAAATTAAAATTGTTGTAAATGTCTTAAGAATTTAATATTTAAAGCCAAAAAATAAAGTTTGTACATTAAGACATGCAAAACGAAATTGCTTTAAAGGAGTCTATTTCTGTGTGAGCATTTTATCTAACTCAAGTTAAAAAAGAAAACTTTTATGTTTTTCGAAAGAATGAAGAAGCAATTCTGATTCAAACTCATTTTAACAAATAAAAACCTAACATATTGGGTTTGGGAAAGTTAACCTAGAATTTAGATAAACATAAAATATAAAAGTAGAGATGAGAATAGAAAATTACAGACATATATTCTCAATATATTACCTCCAATTGTTGTTTTTCTTTTTGATATTTGTTGTATTCTTGACTACTATCCTTCCCCTGGTGCTGAATTTCACGTATAAGTTTAAAGTTTTTAAGTTATTGTTTTTGTTATTTTACTTAACTCTACATTCACCAAATAAAACATAAGTTTAATACTCACATATATTAACACATTTTCTATCATTTACTTTCTTAGAAAAATATTTACTCCAAATTTAAAATGTTTCTAAAAAGTATATTTAAAACTGCTACCTTTTTAAGGAAAATTTTTTATTTTTCCCTTTAAAGCTCCAAATAAAAAAGACCTTATAAAACTTAAATTGAAGAAAAAATTTAAGGGGAAAGGAAAATATTTTTATTTTCTTTTCGGAAAAAATAAAACAAAACTAAAAGTCGATTTTAAATATGTAGGTCACGTTGTATTCATATTCATACTTAACAGTCAGCAAATATTATGACTTGTATAGATTGTTTTTCTTTACTCTACTTTATAAAATAGGAAAACAAAAGCTGAAAAGTCAAAATATTGGAAGAAGCCAAAAAAAAAGGTTTTTTTGAAATGTCATCAAAATTATTATTGGACTGTATCGAATCTTACCTTATGCTATAAGCAGTAGGTTAAACACTTCATTCATTTATTCGTATTACAAATGCTGTTGAAATATGATTACTTGGGATTATATATATATATATATATATATATATATATATATATATATATATATATATATATATATATATATATATATATATATATATATATATATATATATATATATATATATATATATATATATATATATATATATATATATATATATATATATAAATTAATATATATATATAAAATTAAAAATTAAATTATATTATGTTTTATGTGTTTTAAATTAATTTTTTATTTTATTCTTAAATCATTTTATCCTACATTCATTTACATTACCTTAAGTGAGAAAAAACACACTTTAAATTTCAAATGGAAACAAATGAAAATATTGTTTTTTTGTTCATGTTTCTTTTATTATTTTATTGTATCAAGGTATGAGTTTAAAGTGAAAATTTCACATTTGTGTTTTTTATTTGTAAATAACTCCCCAAACAATAAATTTATATAAGAAAAATCCAAAATAAATTTTCATATCCTGTTGAAAATGTTGCAAAAAAATCTTGTCTTCTAAATAAAAACAATAGCAATAGCGAGAAAAAAGAAACAATTTACTATATTTCAGAGAATAAATTACAATTACATCCAACAATATTTTTTTCTTTGTCGTTGTTGCTTGTGGTGTAACTGTTTTATATCAAACATTTCAACACATTTTTTAAATTTACACAACCGAACAAACTAAAATGGAACCCTGCAGTTTTTAAAGTATACTTTAAAATACAATCTGCTAATGCGATCTGCAACTCTATCAACACCAACGTTTTGAACAGCTTGAGACTCTTTGTAACCATTTCATTTACTGTTTTTCTTTTTTTTTCTACTAGCTTATTAACACATCGAGACAATATGTTACAGTCAATAACAAAACAATGTTAAAATTCTATCCTCAAGATTTTAGAGAATTTAGGTTACAGTCAATAATTGTTATTAAAAGATAGTAATTAAAATTATTTCAATCCATCATACTTTGCACGTTATTAGATTTCATCATAACATGATTATGATAACTTATCATATTAAAACGTATTTCTCAATAATTTATTAAATAAAAAATAAATGACGCTATCTAAAAACACTGAAGACAATATCTTTAATTTAAAGTAATATTTAATTTAATAATATAAGTTTATATTTCATATTAAAATTTATAAAAAATAGATCTGAGAGCATAATATTGTTTTACTGATCATTCTGTAACTATTTGCTTTTTTACATGTTGCATGGTTTGATGTTACCGTGCATAGTGGGATAGAATAAAATATTTTGACAATAAATTTAAATTTGGCTATTTTCTTTCTTGAAATTTTATTACTAAAAGTTTCAAATATTAATTATGTATAATTTTATAAATTAATATCTAAAGGTTCTAATATGAACAATATTACTTATAAACTAAACGACAAATTTTAGCAATCTGAAATAAAATTTGTTCAATTATAATTTTACTTCAAATTGTTTTTGTGTGCACGTAGTGTATCTCCAGGTATCAAAAAAATGTAAATGTATAATTGTTACAGCATTTGGTTAAATTTATTAAAAGTCTCAAATAAATATTTAATTCTGTGTCACGGTATACAGCATTTGCGGTGGCTCAGATAGTGTTGGTAATGGGTGGGGTGCAAGATGTGCTAAAACATTGAACACCCTTATAAATAAACGTCAGCTGTCAGTTGATGTAATAGACGGTAGAAAATATTACGAAAAGAAAAAATACGTAAAAAGTTGTATTCCTTCATTCATTTCAACCAATTTCTTAACAGTGCGCCAACAATAAAGATACATTCCCTCACTACTGCAAAATACACATACCATTATCAAATATATACACTTACTGTATTTGTGTATAACTTTTTCATGTTATTATTCTTTTTATTTTATTTCCCAAAATTTTTTGTTTTCAGTTTTTTCTCAAGCTAATTTGAAGGCATCAAACTTTCTTTATACAACTTTTTATTGTAAATGTATGTGTACGTATGTATAAACAACTTACAACAATTCCATATTATAATGTTTAAGAATAAAATTGAGAAACTAATCTTGTAAGTTTGAATAAAATATTTCTTTTATAAATTTCATGCTTTTTCATATATATATATATATATATATATATATATATATATATATATATATATATATATATATATATATATATATATATATATATATATATATATATATATATATATATATATATATATATATATATATATATATATATATATATATATGTACATGTCCTGTAGTTTTAAATTATTTAAAATATTATTAATATGAAAAAAATATATTTTTTAATATATGTCTTACAGTTTAAAATAAAATATAATAATCTAAAAGTAAAATAGTAATAAACTATCCCTACTTTTTGTCTTTTAATTTTTTTTCTGACATAAAATTTTAGTGAATTATTTACATTCAATAGTTTAAAATATTATTTTGTTCAATATAATTCGATGAAATAGCACCGTTAACTATTTCTAACATTCATTAGCAAGAACTTTTAACTCGGAATCCAACAAATACTGGTTCATTCTAATATTAATTTCATAAATATTTTGATTTTTATTTTTATAATTCGAGTATAAAGTTTAAGCTTTAACATGTCTTAGATACAGATAAAATTTCATTTTGTTGAAAATTTTATTAAAATAATTTGTTGTTTTCCTTCTAACTTTTTATTTATATACATCCAGATGTATATATTATTATTATGTGTATAATAAATCTGTTATAGAGAAACCTTCTCTTAAAAATCTTAGAAAAATAAAAAACATGCATTTAAATTATAATTTCATATCTTGTTATTCAATAACAATTAAAAGTTTATTTCTGCAAGATTAAGTACAAAAGATTAGATAAAATATACAACCATTTTTAAAGTAATTAAATGATTACATAATTAACGTTAAACTTTAGATAATATATTTTCCAAAGATTCCTTTCCTTCAATATAATGAAGTTAAATGGGAGACCATTAGCTCTTTATATTCTTGTGGAAATTGTTGTTAAGTTTAATCATAGAGTATTTAATTGTTTTAAAGTATTACAGGGTATTCACTAAAGTTTACACAAACTTAAGTGAATACCTTTGTCTACTGTCAAATGATATACTCTAATGCGTTCATCTAATTCAACACCACCAAGTAAGGAGGCAATGGAGCACATGTGTGGGTTTCTGCGATCTGTATCGTCACCAATTATCGCCAAGTGATAAGATACAAAGCTCTCAACAACATCATGGTAGCAATTTGTGTGGTAAATAGTAAATTCATACATGTAAATTCACATTAGGCTATAGAAAAGATTGAATTGAATTGAATTGAATTGGTTAACTCCTTGGACAAACCCATGTTGAAAAATGAATAGACATAAGCTTGGTAAATTGATTTGTGCACTCACTTTATAGACAGTAAGATATAGACAACAGACGCATTCATTCAAACACATAATTGAAAGAAAACTGCTTCCAAAATAAGGTGACCTTATATTAACAAAAGTAATAAAAACAGAAATATAATAAATGTTTATTGATGTAGAAATGACAAGCTCAATGTTATGGAGCGATAACCTTAAAATGAATTTATGCAAAATGTTACCACAATTAGATTCTATATGAACCACATTGACAAAGTCTTTTAATTTTTCGAACAATAACTAATTAAAATAAGTTTAGAGTATAAAAGTGTGACGTAATGGAATTGTTACCACACACATGTGGTGGAGGGCAATGAATATTCTTACTTTTTTTCGATTACTACATGGTCAGCTTTTGTTAATTAGTCTGTTAAAACCATATCAACTTTTGAGAGTCACTTGATATAATATAAACAACAACTACTAATTCTTATCCAAAAATTCTTCAAATTCCTATACAAATACACAAATAAAATACATTTACTACGAACTATGACTGAATGAATAAATGAGAATACACATTTTTGTGGAATCAATGAACTAAAGCAGAAAATGTACTTAATTAACTAAATAAACATTATTTTGTTTTTATTTACATTTTATTGTTTTATTTTGCCTTTTCTATTCCTAATTCAGTATCAGTTTTATTGTTCCTTTTTTATCGTACATTTTTTATTAAACGATACTAATGATTAGTATGAAGATGATTATTGTTGCTTAAAATATTTAACAATTGAACAAAATGACGTTAATGGTTAATGAGTATTGGGTTTTTTGATTTATTAAAATTAAATGTATTATTCTTATTTAAGAAAAACAAAATCTAAAGTAAATAACAATAAACAAATAAGCAAATTGGAATGGATTGGGGAGAGGAAAAATTAAAAATTAAAATTAGTGGTTTGTAAATCATAAAATTTGGAAAATTTTAAGGAAACAATAACGAAATGAGAAAAATAAATTTTATTAAAAAATTAAAATTTTAAATGAAATAAAATTTGTTAGGATTAGTGTAAATCTGTTACTAATTATTCAAAATCGAAATCATTAAGTTTAAACTAAATTAACGAATCACTTTAAAGAAAAATAGGTTTCGAAATTTATATTCTTGAGTTCTGGTTATTTATAAGACAATTTAAAAATTTAATAATTTTATATAAATTGTAAAGTATTTCAAAAGAGTGATCACATTTGAGCTTTAATTTTTGATGTTTTATTTTAGAATATAATGTTTAATTATACTAACTTAAGTATTTGAGAGTTTTTTCAATTTACTTTCTTGCATTTTCAAAAATGTAAATTTTACATTTCTGAAACATTTAATTTTTATTAAAGAAAATTACATTACAGCACCTAAAATGGAATATTTAATTTAAAAACACATTAGAGGGTTATAATTTATGAAATAATTTTACAATATTTTTTTAAATTTTTTCTTTTTTAAGTTAAGATATTTATTTACTCTTTAAATTGCTCTATAAACACTTTTCTTTTCTGGGTTAATATTTTGCAATTATATTTTAATTATGTGATATTTCATTCTTAAAAAAATTCTTAATTTATTTCCACTTTTTAGTCGGATCATCAATCATTACAAGCACAACTTCTTAATTCATTTTCAACTAATTCAATTTAAAATTCTGTTCCACTGTTGTTTCTAAGAATACAAATTAAAATAAATTTTCAGAATCATTGCACAAACCCGCCGGAATTACTTAAAAATTTGTTGCTCTGTTCCTCCAAAATTTAATTCATTTAAAATGCCACAATAAGCTGAATCCACATAAAGAAGGAGAGAAAATGAGAGGAAAACACACAACCAAAGAAGAAAAATAAAAAAAGAATAAAGGACTATAAGCCATGAAACTGTTGTTTTTTGTTGTTTAAAATGCTGTTTATGTGATTGTTAGCTGTAGATTAAACATAACGGTTTAAAGCCTCTAAACAAAATGTTAAAGAATTTTAATTATTAATACCAATACAACAACTAACACTATTATAATAAGGACTTCTTCTATACAATATAATAAATGTATTCATGTACGAATGAAAAAATATAAATAGTATACACACACACTAAAGTTGTTTTCAATACAACAAAAGTAAAATGATTAGAAAAACATGGAGAACTTTATACACGTTCACTTACACGTTTAGAACCAGGAGTATAAATAAATATTTACATTCAAGTCAAAGTTCATTTTAGTATGTGTGTATTGGCCTTTTCCTAGGTGGGAGCATGTGTGTGTATAAATGCGTATAATTTTGTTTAGTACTATACAAAATGCCTGTTGTTTACTTAATTCTCTTAATGAACTTGGGAGCTAAATAAGCAAGAAAAAAGGAAGCAATATAAATGAATAAAAAATGGAATAGAAAAAGATTTAGTGTATAAATGAAATTTAAGGCATTGAAGTTGTAAAAAGCTAATGTAATTAAAAAAATATTCTTTATTCAAATTTAAAATAGCTTTTCGAGCAGACCTCCAGTGTTATTAATGAATTCTAATTATTGTCTTCCCCAAAGAATATTGATATATATTATATATTATATATATATATATATATATATATATATATATATATATATATATATATATATATATATATATATATATATATATATATATATATATATATATATATATATATATATATATATATTAAATATATATTATAATAATTTATTGAATTATTAAATAAATTTATATGATAAATACTTCCACTATTATATCTTGATAATTAACCTCTTATAAAGTTATTATGTGAAACAGTTTTAAATCATTAAAGAGAAATACTTACATAAAATTTTACATAAATTACTGTTATATTATAAAAATAAACCTAATAAAAATATTGACTACCACAATTTATTGATTTTTAACAACAAAAGCTTTTAACAAACACACACACATTCTCTCTTATATATAAATAATCACATAAGAGAAATAAAATAAAACACTTTCTCTTCTTCTTTCTAAAAACTTGTTAAAGAGTTTTTGTATTAAATTTTCATATAAATAAATGACAAGTATTGATTGGTATGATGTTACGTATGAGTGATATTTATTGTTGAATCAATTTCAATGACAAAATAACAGTCATACGTATCATTTTACGTGTTATGACAGAAATTCATACGATAACCAAGGGAAGCTTATAAATACATATTATAAATTCCCCATGAAGATTTCTACAATAAATTTACCCCCAAAATTTTTATAGTATTTTATTTTATGTTATTTTATTCGATTTCTTTTATTGAACAATAAACAACAATTCAAATCAATCAAAGTTTTTGTATTTTATAATTTCTTTCACACAGAAAAATACATGATGCAAAATCAACATTAAACATAGTTCATTTAAGATTGAATAACTTTATTTCTTTAGATAAAATTGTATTAAAAATATTATAATCTTTTGATATTAATATAAAATTATGCAACGATAAAGCTTAAAAATTACTTTTAAATAGTAAAATTTCAAGAATATTCTCAAAAGCCATTTCTTATCTATGAAGCAAAATCATCACTGAAAAAAGTTAAATTATTTATATTTTAGTTAATTTTAAATTGATTTTTTCCGTGTGTTCGCATAAGAGAAATAAAAAATTCTGAAATTGTTCCGGTTATTTGTTAAATATTTTACATAAAATTAATTTCTATTACACTTTCTTCTTAAAAGAAATAATACATTTGTTAGATATTTGTTTATACATTAACTTTTTTACCTTAAATAACTATAAATTAAAAACTTTTTTTCACTATTTTTATACAATTTTTTATTTTCATTTTAATGGCACAATAAAATAAAAGGTGTTCTATTTAAAAATCGTCGAATTTGTTGTAACCTCCAGAGTAAATTTCTGTAATAAAAAGTAATTATTGGAATCTTTTACTTCCCCCTATAAAAAGGTTCGTCGACGCGTTGAGTCGAACATCGTGTAGAGAATCATGAGCCACCGATCCAACATCGTTACGAATCGCGAAACCAACTGCAAATGAGAACGATCTCTTATTTTCAATGCAACTTCAAGATGATGACCTAGTCAAATTTATCGAAAAGATTAAGTCAGGTAATAAAGAAATGTGCATTTTACAGGGACAACACGCTGGTCATTTGGGAAACGAGTAAACAAACAAAGAGATATTTTTTCAAAATAAACTTCTTTTAACCCACAGTAGCGAGGTAACAAACGAAATAAAGTAACAGCGACTAATGGCAACGAAAGTGGTTTTACTTTGGTTACACACTTTGTAAAATACATAATAAGGTGTTGTTACACACATTTTTTTTTAATAATTATGTTACAATAAAAACATAAATAAAACATAAAATTAACAAAAAATATGTATATATAATTAAAGAGAAAAAATTTGTGAAGAGCATGTAACTTGTGTTTCTTTCTCTAATTAAAAATACGTTTAGAAAACATATGATTTGACTTTGAAAAAGTTATATTTTTATTATCATTATTTTTGTGATTATTTTTCCTAGAAAACAATTAATTTTTCTACATAAAAAGAAATCTGTAACACTTTATAAAACAGGAATCAAAAAAACGTGTAACCATAAGTGTTGAAAATTGTCCTTAGACTTTTTGTTTTTAATTTAAATTGTTTAAAAAGTTTTTTATCTGAAAGTTTTTATTACAAACAAATTTATTATTTTGATTGTAAACATATAATTATACGATTTATTTCTAAACTACAGACAAGTCAAAAAAATTAAATTAAATAAAATCCAAAATGGAGGAAAATGTCAAACAATTAGAACTAGTACACATAGACATTTTGTGTTATGCAAATTACTTGATACGTTAAAAATAAATAAAGTTAATACACACTGGGGTTAAAATACCAGTATAAGTTTTTTCTTTTAAAATTCCTCCTAAACGTAATTAGCATTTGTTCAACTTTCAACCAATAAAAAAGCACAAGCAGCCCGATACGATTATCTTTAATCTAAATTTTAATTAAAAATTCTTGTACTCATAAAATGATATAAATTGTTCCCAATAGTCTTGTTATTAAATCTAAAATACACTCATATGCAACCACACATGTTTAATATCTTTTGCCTAATAAATGTATACGTTTACACATGCATTAGTACAAACATACACACAACACAAGCAAATATTTAAAAATCATCATAATTCGAAACAAATATCCTTAGAGTCTTGTTTCAACTAATTTCAGATATCACAGCAAAAACAACGACAACAACAAATGTTTCAATATTATCAAGAGAAATATTAAGAACAAAGAACTTAAGAAGAAATTTTAATGCAAATTTAAATTTAATCTAAAATTTAATAGTAAACATGTGTTCTCAAATATCATTGTTATATAAAAATAAGAAAATGGAAGAGCAGAGGTAAGGAAAGGAAAGAGAGTTAAGGAAAATAAAATTAAAATTCTCATTGAATTTAAAATTGGTAACGAAAATAAAGTTAAAAAATACAAAAAACAAATTCTTTAGATTTGAGATTTCAAATTAACCGTGTGAATCATTATGGGCAAAACACTAAACAAACACAAAACAACAAAATCAAAGGAATTATGGAAAGAAAATATTTTATTATTTATTTTTCAACTTAAAAAACAATTACAAAATACATAAAAAATATACTAAAATTTTTGTGTTATAATGTTTTTATTTAAAATATTTTCTAATCAAAATAAATTTGCATTAAATTTAAGTTTAAGTTTTTTTCCACTTTTCTTTCCATCATTCTTCCCATTCAAACTCATCCAGCCGGCAGCTTATATAAGCAGAATTATTTAATATTATATGAAGATAAAAAGTTCAAGGTTCTTTTAATCATTTAAAAAGTGACATTTTAAACTTGATATATATGTATTTCACTGACTTGAATTTACACTTACGGAAAAAATTTCACAAATCTCAAAGATTTTAATTTCTAATTCAACTAAGTGTAAGTCAATAAACTTGAGGTGTAACTGTTATTGAACTTATTAGTAATTTTTGTATTGTCATAGCAGTATTAGAGTCAGACTACTTGTCAGTTAAGTTGCTTATTATATTTTTTCCATACTCTTTATATGTCTTCATAACTGAAGGTTAAAGTTTTAATATTAAAGCTATAAATTTACATCCAAATGAAAAAGTTCTAGTCTATAAGTCAACCAAATAAACATAAAACTTAACTGAGGAGTTTGTAATAGATGATTTTTTTCTTATTTGTTGCGTTTTCTTAACTGCCGCTTTAATAATTAGATTTAAAAATATAAGTATCGGCATGAAATGGGTTAAACATTTATTTTCATTTTATTTATTACATAATATTTTTATAAGTAAACATTTGAAAATGTGTAACACTTAATTATAACGAAATGTCACGAAACGAATAGTTGATATTTTTCATTACATAATAGTTAACTGATTCACACTTGCGTAAATTCACACATACATTCTCATAAAGAAATACTTAATCCACAAGCCTTCACATTAATACCTTTAAATTAAAATACCATATTATGGGAAATGAAATGCAAATGCAAATAGGGAAACGATGTGATTAACAAAATACAACAGCAGAAATAGCACTAGAACAAAAATAGCTCAGAAGTGGAACAAATCTAGACTTACACTCGTTATTTGTGAGCTTTAAAAGGAAGAGATAATGGTTTTTTTTCAACCCATTGTGAATGTCTTATGTATTATAAATATTTAAATAAAATTCATAGATTATGCAAAGGAAAACCACCTACATTTAATAATTAAGTTCTTAAAAAAAGTAACTTAACTCATGACATTTTATGCACTGATACACACACATTTTACTAAGCCATAAAAATAAACTGTCAACAAGCGACAAGAACATTTAAACACATTAAAGCAAAACTGAGCCGTAACAACTTAATATACCATTGAATTTAATAAATGATATAAAAATTTAACTTTAGGTTACGAAAAATTATTTTTCTAATTATATTTTTATTCGCCAAAAATTTAAATATTCAACTCTAACTTTATATAAAGATATTTGTTTAAACTAGAGAAACATTGGAATATTTCCAAAGAAACAATAACATGAAAATTTTTAAAAGGAAAAGTTAAACAAATAATTTATGCAAAAACATATTTTGGTTAAGCCGTTTTTTTTTTTTTTTTTTGTTAAAAAAGGTTTGCCTTTTATGCCATGATTATTAATGCATTTAAATAGATGTAAATTTTAGAAAAGAAAAACAGTTTTTCTCTTAAATGTTACTTTCTGGTAACGATAAATTCAGATAAAGATAACATAAAATTTGTCATGGCATCTGACATGCTTATTGTGCAAAATGTTTATTTTTAAACCAAACGCTTATGTCCTTACTCAGTGACATTTTTCACTCATTTTGATCATGTATCCAAATTGAAAGAAGGGACTCTATCTTAACCTAAAATTGATTTCAGGCTATAGTTTCTTATTTAGGTAAGTGAGAAAATTTCAGCTAATTTATTTCAGCTTATTTTATCACTGCTTCGGTTGCAAATTGTTCTTACTGTTGTAGGTGCTAGTCAAAGAGCACTTCTTATATTAACAGCCCTTTCTCCCGATTAATTAACTTTTAATTATGTCTTATTTAAATTTTAAACTTATTATTTTACATATACATAGACAATTTTTTACGTCCTTAATGTACTATGGCGAATCACACACCTTATTCTACCATAACCAGACACTTGTTCTTAGTACCACTTATAATATAAAGAAAAAGGATTTCTTTTTATTTCCCGCACTTTAAAAACTTAACGTACAGATGACGATAAATGTGATCAAAGATACTAACAATAGTAATCTATAATATTGCAGTTACAAATTTAACAGTCTGTAGAGATGCAAAACGAATTTTTTCAACTCTTAAAAAGTGACGCAAATCGAAACGACACAAGTCAGGGCTCTAGTGTATATGCATTGTAAATGAACATATTTGTACACATATTTAAAAAATATATTAAATTTTAATATGTAAAATTTCAAAATGAAATTGCAATGAGTTTCCAAATGCTCACTTACCAAAGTGCGTTAATAGCAGTCTAACCAAACAGACTCAAATATAATTAATTTTATTGAATAGAAATTGCTTATTCCGAAAAAACCTTCAAAAATCCTTTTTAAATGCAAACCGATATTTTTGGATACTAATATCAATTTACTGTACCATGAACCTGATCTCTAGAAAACCCAATATTTACTTTTCACTAAAGCTAACATAATAATCGCAATAATAACCATAATTTAAGTATAAAATTTTATTAAATAACAAATTCTTATGCTAAAATACTCTGCTTTTATCACTAAGATATTATTTATTTTATATTTCTTTACTAAATAAATAATAATAAATTTATTTAACTGAACAAATTTTCAAATATATAACAAAAAATATATGCAAATGTATGTAGAAAAATACATATAAACAAAATAAATATAAACCTTTTCCTTGTGTTTTCTGATTCCAGTTTTACAAACAATGTTTGTTATATATTAAAATATGGCAAATAGATTTTCTATGGTTTATGTGAAAGTCTATATGTGAGGGATTTTGTGTTATGTATTATAAAAAAGGAATGGAAATGTATGGAGATAGAAAGCCAATAGTAAAATCGATATTTGTATTTATATAAACTACAGTGGTAAACGAAATTCTTAACTACCTTTTTATAAAAAAAATCTCTTATCTGAAATGAAACTTAACGGAAACTACTTTTTTTCTACTTCTACTTTCCACTGTTTCATTTGTTTACATAACAAATTTATATGTATAAGTATACTGTAAAACATCAAGTAAGTATTATTATCATATAAATATTATATGTTCTGATATTTATGTCTATTGGTATTTTATTAAAACACTAATAACAGCCATCATTATTGAACCCTCACAAACCTGTAGATATAAACCTCCCCCCAAAAACTCCACATTCTGGCAAATAATGGTTAAACATAAACCAGTATGGGAATTTAACATGTTCATGATTGGTATCTTTTGTTAATATGAACATACAGACATATAAAAGTTTTATAGACATAAACATAATATTTCCTTATCCTCCACCAAGACCCACACGCATAAGCTCACAATCTGTAAAGATTATATAAATTTATATAGACATTCGTAAGTGTTGAAATAGTTTTTTTTTTATTTATTTTTTAAGATGTTGCACAAATAAATGTGTATTAAATATCAAAACAAAAAATACATTTGAATGTTAAATTTTTTTGTTTGTATTTCGTAAAGAACGTAGTAAACCGTTATATTGCGGAGGAGTTTTCTTTATGTATAAAAAGAATTTTATGTTAAACTTTGCAAAAAGTATTTTTGTACTTTTTTGTATAAAACTTTTGCAAGTTTAAAAAAGTTTTTTTTTTTTTTTTTTTTTTTTTTTTTTTTAATTAACAAATGACTTAATGTGTTATATGAACTAAGTTTAGATCTGATTTGAATTTTTTGTTGTTGGGTGTAAAATGTTGACAAAAAAGATGTTATTTGAGACCTCAATTAATAAATAATATTTAAAACTTAAGATAGACTTGTGATCGAAACGCTAAGAGCTTATTTTTATTTGTAAACATATTATACCTTATTTAGCTTCCTACGTAAAAAAAAATATCTCCCAAAATTTTTCAATTATAAAATTAATTAAAACCCATGAAATTTTTATATTGTATTAATTCATCGAATGCACAATAGTATAATTTTAACATTAATTATATAATTGTTTTAAATATATTTTTAATTTCATACAATGTTTATAATTATAGCATTTTTATGTTTTTTCTGTGTATCTGCAAAAATTATCTTTAGATTGCCTTTTACCTTATTTTATCTTATTCGATAAGAATTCTTTGCGAACGAATGTGTCTTTGACATTAAATCATAAACAATATTTAGTTCTTCTAATAATTTTAAAAATTAAAATTAAATAAAAATTATTTAAAAACTATATTGGAATGTTACTATTAACAATATAGTTAAAGTAAATGTTGTATAAAGTAATTATGTTTGAAATAGAAAATCCAATGAGAATTTCCAATTATAAGAAGATTATCAAGATTTTTTTTTCAATCGACAAACTCTCGTAAATAGTTCTACTATTTACGAAAGTTAAAAAAAATAAAAAGTTAAAAAAAATGTATAATAAAATATAACTTTATAAAAAATATGTTTTTTTTTAATATTTTTTAAGTGATTTTGCCCAACTTTATTATATATACACCCGCTTTTTGAAAAAATGCTCTCCACATCATTGTACCCTTAACAACATGAATAATGGTTAACCAGCATTAGACCTGAAATACTAGTGGGTAAAATATCTCATCTATATCTACACTTACAAACACATGTAAACTAAACATGTGTAGTGCGAAGTATTGTCTCTGTTTGTGTGGGTTACAAATAAATATGTTTAGAGTCTATAAGAAAAGTATACTTTTTTATATGCTTGAATGCTTGAATGTAACAAATTTATTTAGAGGAATGTAATATTCTCAATATACATATGCGTGTATGTGTATGTTGTTGTTAAATACACATTGTGATCGTGTATGTTTTCTGAAGATTTCATTCAAAAAACACAAATTATGGCACTTAATCTTTGGCTTCTTACTGAAAAATTGCCATTGAAAATTGTTGCAAAAAAGTTACAAATAAAAAACCATAAAAATCGTAAAAACCTACAAACTCTAGGAAAATTATTATTATGTTGTATGGAAAAATACATGGTGTTCAATGCACATTGGGGCAAAAATTAATAATGATATGGTAAGTTTGCAGATTTATTTGAAAAATTTAATATTCAGCTCCGTTTTCTTTGCATTTTCTCTCGAATATTTTTAAGCCAATGAACTTTGAAATGAACTTTGAAATTTACGTTTATAAAAGTTTATTTTCTTTGAACTTATTTCTTTCTTTTAAACTTTCTTTAACTTTTATGTATGTTTAATATAGGTTTTTTATATATTTTATACTATTTTATGCTTAAATTGAACAAAAATCAAAATGAGCTAAGAAGATAAAATATGTTGAAAAATAACAGAAATGAAAAACTTCTTTTAAATCGGTTTCGGTTGACATAGACGGTCACGGTTGACATAGAAGGAATTTTAAATAAATTGAAACCCTTTGTCATTTAGCTCAGCAGAAGTCTCAATGGAGAGAAATGACATTTAAAAAACTCACACACGTTACGCTAATAAAAAGGGTGATATTAACCTAACCAAACATTTTTTATGCAAATATTATGCTTAAACATGCTTTTAGTCTTTTTTTTTTTGCGTTTTAAATATGTTGAGAAAAAAAGGTTCATCATCATCAATTTAGTAGCTATTTTTATTTGTTTTTGTTTTTAGTGGGTTAAGGACATCAGCATCGCTTACACAAAAACAAAAACGCACTTATATGCTTACATATACATACGAAATCAAATATTTATATATATTATATATTGGCCCCGAGAATCTCTATTTATTTACTCATGTACAGAGTTTTTGAAAAGAAAACCAAACGAGTATGAAAAAGTCTCAAATATAAAAAAGAAAACTTATCTGCTGACGTTTTCAATACGTGCGAAGTATATGAATTTTTGTGTTTTAAGAATTGTCGTACTAGTGTCATGTGCAAGTCGTAAAGACCGGCCTTATTTTTTCAGTACCCTTTTCCTTCTTTTTCGATCATTCTCAAACACACGTATATTGTATACATTTTTTGTATGTGGTTGTGCTTAATAAGCATTATGTCACAATTATTCTTCATACACATACTTAAATACATTTAAATTCTCAGTTGATACTCTTTTCTGTTTTACTTTTACTTTTTTTTACCAACATATCTTCTAACCCCTCTCTCCACATTCGGTATTGTTTCCCTTTTTGCCATTACATTTTTTCTTTTTGTCTATTTCTTAATATTCAACTGCAGAGATACAGTATTTGTAAAATTTAATTTAGATTTTAAATTAAGAATTTATTTCCATTTTTAATATTAAAAAATCAAAATATTTGTTAGCAGAGAAATAAAAAACAATGTGCCATGAATTTTAAATTAGTTAAATGTAATCAGGGGATTTTATTCTTTATAAAAATGTTACTGAAATGGAAAATGGACAGATTTATAAATATATTTAAATCCTTGTTGAACGGACAAGTTTGAAAAAATATAAATGATTATACGTTTAAGCTTTAGATTGTTCGTTATTAAATTTTTGTAATAATTTAAATTATGTAAATAACTGGGTCAGTATGTTGTAGTAATAAATTTAAATAACTATCGATTTGCGGAATACATCAACTCATTAATTTGAATTTTTTTCAGGAATTGATATAATACAATGAAAATATTTTTTTTATTTTATTTTTTTTTAACTAAAACTGAACTGGATTAGAAATAATTTTAGTTCATGAACTAAATAAGTTTTGATTTCAATTAAAAGGTTGGTACGGAAAACACATTTAAAACAAATGAAATTATTTTTAAAGAGCTTACCGCTTACATTTTCAATTAAAACATATAAATTTGTATTTATTTTTTAAAGTTAATTTTTTTACTAACAATTTTATTAATAAAAAATGTTTTTTTTTTTTTCATTTATATCTATTTTGAAAATTATATTTACAAAAATTTAAAAAAGTAATGTTTTTTAATGATTTTTAAATTTATTTACCACCAAAAATAAAATATTGATGAATCGCATTTTTATGTATATTTATTGTGAAAAGTTTTGCAAATAAAAAAGAGTGGGGCATTTTAAATCGAACATGTTACTTAAAAACATAAGGTTTTATTAGGTACATTTGATGTTATTTTCAATTAAAACTTACCACATTTTGTGTTTTTCTTTTTCTTGAAGGAATAAAAAATATTTTATATAATATTTTTTTAAGATTCAAAAAACTTATATAATTTTAAACAAGTTTTATGCAAACAGAACAGCTCTCTATGACAACCTTTTTATTTAATAAAGCACAAGAAAGGCAACAACAAAACAACAAAGAGATCATAATCAAAAGTATTAAAAAAATTAAATTTAAAAGCTCACCTTAAGGCTTAAGGTGTTATTAATTTTTTAAATCAAAGCCTATGTTAAGGCCATTTATTTACACGCAAGCACTAACACATTGAAAGGCATAAAAATTACAATTGAACGGAACTTTAAATTCTGTTTTTTCTCTTTCTCCCCTCTTTCTGTTTTAGTTAATTATGAATATATTACGTTTACGCTATTATTCTCTGGCAAGTGTAGTTATAATTTATGTGTATATGAATATGCACTTGCAACATGCCACAAATTACACAAAAAGGCCAAAATAAGTTGTTTTTTGTTGCAGAACTAAAATTACCTTTAACTTCAACTTTCTTCAAAAAAAAAAAAAAAAAAAACTAGAAAAACAAAGTTTAAAACTTGTGTTGTTATACCAATACTTAAACGCGAACCTTGAGTTGGCTATAAAATAAATTAGAATGTTATATTATCGTCTTTTTTCATTCCTTTTATACCCTAAATCATTAAGTATGTATATATTACCCACAATTATATATATTATATAGAGATATTGTGATGAAATTTATTATGTATTGTTTTGTTGGTCTGAGGACAAATCTTATTATCTAAATTCGGTCATATATCTCCGGTAACAAATGTTTGGCTTCCTTCCGTATAACTGGTAAAAATTGTAAAATAATAACAACAAAATTACACAACATGTTTAAACAATGAGCAAAAATTTCCACCAGTATTGATTTTAAAATCCGTCTACATAACGATCTATGAAAATTACCATTCATGAGATAATTGGTATCCTTTTTTTAGATATCGGACGATAAGTTCGAGACAGGCCCCAAAACTGCTTGGTCTATCAATATATACTTATGTGTTTTTGCATATTGTATATTTTTGGTATACCACACAGCCATTTGAATTGGATTAACCCACCAAAATAAAAGAACTAAAAGCAATTATACCTATATCACATAAACATTTTATAAACATTTATACATTTACATGTAGAGGTGGTATCTGTAATACCAGGCACAATTATATACGTTAAGTAATTTTTTTCAACTATCGTATATATGTTGAATGTATTGTATACACAAGAGTCACATAAAATATGTATTAAAACAAAGCCTATTATATGATTACTTTTATACGTACATATACACATTAAGGAGGTTCACTTAAATTACTTAAATTATTATTCAAATTATGAAATTAAATAAAAATATTTTTACCAAAAGATTTGCAAACTTCATATTTTAATGCCCACTTAATATTACACTAATGTTGGTTTGATCTGAAAAATAAGCCGAACATTTAACTCGAACTATTTTTTATTTTATTTCTCATTTCAGCAAATTAACAACAGAAAAAAAACCTAAACCAAAACGTTTTCTAAGTTACACCAAATAGAAGTTGGATATTTTGTATTTGGATGAATCGAATAAAGCCCTCACTATCATTGGCTGTATAACCAGAAAAATTTTTTGTAATTTCAAAACTCTTCTTAATATATAATTTATTTTTTAAGCTTTCAACGGTCTCTGTTGCTATAAATAAATATGATTTTCATTGCAATTGCTCTTATTTATAACATACAGTCCCATGAGATTTGATTTTTAACTTTATTTAATCTAATATTATTTTAAAGTACTTAAACATAAACAAGGGGAATGTTTTCTTTTTCTTCTTTTATCAAATTTAAATCGAAAGTCAGAAGTAATGCCTGATTATTTGTTATTTCCCAAAGACAGTTTTATTTTAAATCAATCTCTTAGTTCAAATTTATTTATTATTTCTATTAATATCGATTTTTATTTAATAAATTTAAAAATATTATATACAAGTTAATCGAAAATAATAATTTTTAATCGACATCTTTTTATTTGAAAATCATTTTTACATCAATTCTCTTAGTCTCTTCCTCTCGAAATGTTATAGTGTTATTGAGTAATTAATTTAAATGCAAGTGTAATATTACAGTTATTATGTAAGATTTTTGTAGTTGTTACATTATTAGAAGTTAAAATTAGGAAATTATTATGTTTATTAAGAACGAACAATAATGAAAAATTATAATAATTAACTGTTGTTTTTTGGTTTCAAATAAATCTCTATAAAAATAAAAAAAGACTACTTTTTGTGAAAAGTTAAAGTCGGCATACCGACTATGCAGGATGAAAAATTAAAATATGTAATAAAATTTGTTGAATGCACACAATCATTTTTTCTTTTAGACAATTATAAAAAAATTAATTGTCTTCTTCAATTGACAGAATTTTTTTTAAATTCATTGTTTTGTTGTTAATAAAATTAAATTTTGTTCTTTTGCTTAATCAGTGTGTAGTAGAGATGAGCGATATTTTCACGACTGTGATTAACTGTGATTGAAAACAATGTTCTTTCTTATTAGTTGCATACTCAAATGTATTTGTTTTTATTTTGAACCGACAAACTGACTTAAAGGTGCTGTTGAAAAATATTTATAAGATTCCAGTTTAATTGCAACATTTAAAAACGTTTTCACGATTCAAACTGAGTTTTTAAACGTCAATATAAAAAAGTTTTGAATTAATGTGTATTTATTGCAAAACTTTAAATTATACGAAAGAAATGTTCTCTATCACACAGTGTTATTAAGTTTTTTTATAGTAGATTTTAATGTAGACATTTTGTGTTATTTGTGTACATATGGCCAGACATGCAATAAAGATCGTGCCTAGAAAAAATGAACAAAAAATCCAACATGCTCTCAGCCGTTTAATAAAAAAATTCTTATTTTTTAGATTTTTTCTTGTTGGCAATTTTAAGCACCGTTTACTTTGGTTCAAGTCGTACAAAAAACATATATTTTGTATATGTGTGTGATTGTTTATTTTGCAATATTTTGTTTGAATACTTTAAGCATTCCAAACTCATCTTTATGAGCAAAAGGAAATGTTAAAACTAGTAAGAATGCTATATTTGATTATAGCAGAATTATTAACTATAAATCGACAAATTAGAATAAAATTTTGCTATAATATCAAGAAATATGTACCTTATAACAAGCCAAATTATCAAAATCGGGTTAGTAAAAAAAAGTTGAAGCCAAAAATATAACTAATTTTAAGAATCATTAAATTTCCTTTGTAATATATAAGATATACTTTCATATATTGAGTGCATTTGTGAATGTATAATGTACAATAATGTATATAATGTATTTATTTCTTAAGCATTTGTTGTGGAGGGTACTGAATATTCGGCATAGCCGAATGTCGCATTCTTACTTGTTATAATATAAAATAAAAAGGGTTGAACATCAATAAAAATTCATTTTATTTTATATAACTGTATTTAAATTCAGGTCTGTGGTAATATTATTTTCATATCTCTTATTTCATTCCATTTAATATTGGGATCCATAACCTTTAGTTTTACTTAAATTTTTTACTATTTATTACAACGTATTATTTCTTCATTCATTCATTCATTCATTTTCTGTTTTTAATGTATTTTTCTCATCATCTCTTCTCAGTTGTCCTTGTTCATTGTATTTCTTCCCACTTGGATTTTATATCTTCGTTTCCTTTTTTCTAGTTTGTGCTTCAGTTTATTATGTTGAAATGAAGGTTATTATGGATTTATTTATAAAATATTTGATATACAAGTCTTATTTGTAAATAAATAGATTTTACATTCAGTAGATACAAATACACAGACTGACAAAAATATACACGTACAATGTTGTTTTTTTGTTTTAATTTATTTTTTACTGCTGCAGATCTTTTCGGAAAGGCATTGAATGTTGATATCTGTGGCAGGTTTTCTTTAACATATTTTAAATTTTTCTCCTTTTCTTCTTTTTGTAGTCAAATCACGTTGTATATTATGATTTATTATCAAAAGCTTGTATCTCGTTTTCGTTTTTTCTATTTGGTTTAAATAAAAACGAACAGAAATGTTCTCAATATTTTGTAAAAATAACAAATAAATATTTTTTCTTTTTTCTTATACTAAATTTCGTTTTTAATTCCATTTTCAGGAAATTTGCATTTTTATGTTTATTGTCCAAGGGAATTGTTCATACACGAGTTTTTTTATTGTTATTTTATAAATATAAGTTAAACCTACAATGCACTATGGGTTATGTGTTAGCAATATTTGGAGAGACAAATAAAACCAGTTTGTGGTTAATCAAATATTTTTTAAATTTATTTATTTATTTTGTATAAAATAATATATTAAAGAAAAAATGTTATTGCAAAAACTATTTCGTCATAATTTTATTCCCTAGAAACCCACAGTGCATGGTAATTTCATTACTTAATGTTTGGCCGAGTGAATGAATGGATTTTGTATTGAAAACACTAAAAATATTGTGATGAGTTCTGACATAATAAATTGATTGGTATCTTGAGTATTATAATTTATTATGTTTGTTTTTTTTATATTTATGTTTCATGTGCTATTTTGATGTTCTTGAAAACCTAACACTCAATTGTGTACAATTTACAAATATTAATATATAAAACTTCAATGGTTACAAGTATTTGTTTTATACATAAGATAATTTAATAAAATAATTTATAGATTTTGTTTTTTTATATATTAAGACCGTCATGTAAAGGGAGAAACCTTCGTCAGCATCAGCAAGAATTATTATTTTAATCAATATTATCTTTGTTTTTTATATCTTCCATCACCGCAAATGAGGAAGGATGGTATATTGAGTTTGTCATTACGCCTGTAATATTAAAAATTAAAAACTAAGTGTATATTTGAACTATATCGGAGTTGTTATAAATATGTTTTGTATTGTGCTTTTTTGGTATTTAAAACCAGAATTATCGGTTCAACAACATAAAATTGACGGATCGCTAAAAGAAAAGTTAAAGATCAATAAGATAGGTAGTATTATGCATTACAACATGGATGTAACTGCTTTTTTTTAATTGTTTTTTATATGTTATTGTGTGTTTATGTCAGTACATAACTGTATGTTGTGAAGGGTACTTTTCTTACTTCAATTGTATTAGTTTTTTTTATCTGCCTGAAACGGATGTGTTGTTTATCTTTTAAACTGTTATGAGGTGTAAAAACTTTGCACACAATTATGTTGAACAAGTTATAATGTTTACACAAGTAAAAAACGTGTTTAATATAAATTCAGTTATATAAAATATAATATTTATAACCTTAAAGTGTCCATAAATTTTTGAAGATTTTTATTTATTTTTTTTTTTTTTGCTTTTAGGGTAAATGTTAATTTAAATTTATGTATGTTTCATGTTAATTTTATATTTATAATTACGTTTATTCCTGGAAATAAGGGAAACCAAATAATTAAGTATAAATAGATAATTACGATTTGCTCTTTGTTAGAAAGAGTGTAAGTAAAGTCTGTAAAAATATTAAGCATTTTCAAAGCAACTTGCATTGTATTTCAGGTGTCTCCAAAAAAAACTTTCATGTCAAATTATATTCTAATATTTATGTTTTTCTTTTTTATTTCTTTTTTCTCAGTTAGATGTCTCAGACTTGATTAACTTACAAATTAGTAATAAAATCCAAATATCAAATATAAAACAAAGAATTTATTTATATTTTATTTCATGTCTATTTCTAAATGAAACATTTTTGTTTCATTTGCCAGTAATAAATCAAATAAAAGTTTCTTTTTATTTTTTGTATCTTTTTTTATTGACCAACACTCATAGATCCATTTTTATATATATTAATTTCCCAATTGTTGAAGTTATAATTCTATCGGACAGATAAGAAGCAAGTGGTTACGATAAATTTATTTTAAGCAAAAAGTTTACTCTAAGCTAAAGGGGATTTAATCTTAACTTTAAATTTTACAGTGACGTTTATAATTTAAAAGTTACCATATTATTTCCTTTAAATATGACAACTATATGTAAAATTTATATATTTTGATTTTGTTTCCAAAAATATGTGTTTTGAATTTTTATTTTACTTTTATTTAACTTTATTCACTTTTAAAAACATATTCGCAATATTTTCATTGCAAACATGTATTGTTATTACCAACATGGTTATTATTATTGTTATTACCATTTGGTTGCTGTAATAAAATTATTTTTATTAAAAACAAAGAAATCGTGGCCGCCATAGGTTTGGGAATATGTTCGATCGATCATAATTTTATTGTTGTAAAAAATTATTGTATATATATATATATATATATATATATATATATATATATATATATATATATATATATATATATATATATATATATATATATATATATATATATATATATATATATATATATATATATATATATATATAATATTTTAGTGACCATAACAATAATAAACAATAACTATTGTTATCAATGCAAAATCAGAATGCGAATAAACAAATTTTTGTTACAATAACAATATTTTTTATTGGAATAAAAATATTTTTGTAATTACTGTAACAAAATCGAATAAAAATAGTATGTTGTTTATCGTTTATGGCTACCGCAAACACTTTTTTCTCTGCATGCATATATTTAACAATTATAGTTTGTGTTTTGTAAACAAAAATAGTCACATAAATTATTTGTCAAAAGTTATCGGTATTACATAAGGTATCGCCGTATGTTCGATAAAATTAATCTTATTTTTAATCTTACTTTTTAATAAGGGCAAGTTTTAATAATGGCCCTTAGATTAGTTCTTGTGATTTAGAAATGAAAAATATAAAATAGCAAACCACCCAGTACTTAAACATAAAGCCAGATCAAAATTTCTTTTAAATAAACAAGCTCATCTAAAATCAAATTTTAAATTGTTGCAGCAAGGTTTTTTAATAAATATTCGACGAAATTATCTATTTAATTCGAAAAAAAATTATGCACCTTTTACAATTTTTTGTGTTTGATCGCACACGCAGAGAAAAAAGATTTTGCAGTAACCAAAAACGAGAACCATCATACTTTTTATTAGATATTATTAATACATTATTATTTTTATTAGATATTATTAATACATAAAATAGTTATTGTTATCGCCACTAAAAATTATTGTTATGCTCACTAAGAGTATTATTATTCCAATAAAAATATTGTTAGTCCAATAAATCATTTGTTTGTTAGCATTATTTTTTATTGAATAATAACATACACATATGAATTGTTTTAATATAATTTTAATTTTATATATACCTATGTAAATATTTAAACATTATTTGAAATGTTTTTAACATATAATATTCTTGCATTTTATATATTAAAAAAATATATATATTTTTTTTATTATTTCGTTGTTATCATAAAATTAAAAGTAGTTTTATTATAGCAACGAAATTATTTTTAAAATAAATAAAATAATTCGAAATTTAACATGTTGGCGATAATAATTGTTAGTTATTAATGTTGCGAACATATTAGAAATGTCTTTTTGCTTTGCGTGGAACCATCTAAAATCACGTTAATATAAAAAAATCAATAAGTTTTTTATTAATATGAAAATTATTATAATTATTAAATTTAATTAATTTTAATTTTTTCTGTTTATCGAAATTATTGTTAAATAAAAGTCAATGAATAAAAGACAAAACATTTTCATCATCAGATTTTTACAGCATTAAACAGACAAATAATTATAAACTTAATAATTTTAATATTTATAACAATTTCTTTTCTTAAGACGATTTCTTGCGTTTGTTTAATGTTCAAAATTATAATGGAAAAATATTTAATCTAAATATTTCATTCTTTTGTTGGGCATAAATTCTAATTATCAAAAGAATCATAAAAAAGTTACATATTTTCTTTAAATAAATTTTAAGGAAACAAAAGACAAGAGATAGAAAAAACCTTCGAAAATATTAAATAAAAAAGTTTAGTCGTTAAAAATTTTTTCATAAGATTTGGAATTGAGAAAGAATTAAAGGGAAAAGTACAAACTGATGAAAATAATAGTTTATGGATAGAAATTTATATTGTATGTGAATTAAAAATGCATACTTAGAAATATGAAAACAGTCATTTCGATATTTTTAGCAATGAAGATTTCGTTTTTTTAAGAAAAATTATTCTTTTTCTATGCTTAGAGAAAACCTCATCGTAGAAATTGTAATATAATGAATTTATTCCATTTGGAGTAATAAAATTTCAATTAAATAAATAAATATTTTGTTTTATAACTAAAGATCTTTAAAAATATATCATGAAATATTAAATCTTTTCAAACATCGGACAAATCCTATCATGTTAGCTGTCTATGTGAACGTTGTGAACAATTTACAAGTCATATTTTTTGAGGGATCTTTATTAAATTTGACGGATATTATTTTAGCTCAAGGACGAAGTTTTAAGCTCATAAAAGTCTTAAATAAGTCTTATAATATACTAAAACGGTATGACAAATAACGCGAGTGTATGTCCATTGCTTCTCATAGGTCCCATACAAAATTTTGAAGGGCATCTCACATATACGTTGGCGTTGTAATAAAAATTGGTCCAGTTAAGATTTATTCGACCAATTATTATTGTATTTGTTCCAATTTTAATGGTAGAAAATAATTTTTAATTTTGGTTGACAATTTTATAAATTTTTAATAATTTAGTTTTATTTACCTCTAAAATTAAATCAACGCAAATTATTTTTCTTTTATTGTTTTTCTTTATGTTGAATTGAAACTAGAAATTAAAATGTAACCTTGTGTTTAAAAAATGTATTTATATTTGACAAATAGCAGAGTGTGCAATTAAGTGTCCTTGCAAATCACTTTTATAGTGTTTTCACCTTCGGTAGTTATGTAGTTGTTAAAAACTTTTAATAGTATTTTTTCTCAAATTAATGAACAATTTATTATACTGTTAAATATAATTAGCTGAAAACATATATTTAAAAAAATATTGATTATCAAATTAGTTTAGATTATCTAACATTTAGCCTAGATTATAATAAAAGACTTTAAAATTTAACAAAATTGTTTCAGTAAACTAAACGTAGGGTACAAAAAAGTTGAATAATTCCAACACTAAAGAAAACAAATTAATTTACAGAACAACAAAAAGAGAGAGAGAGAGAGCATTAGCAAGAGTGACAAAATAAATCCTTGACATTTTAACATTAAATAAAATATTTACTGCTTCACTTAACTCACACAGAACAAATGATAGAAACAAAAAAAGAAATACACACAAACACATGTTCACACGCTAATATGCATTCATACATATGAATATCATAAAAATGAGAGACAAAATAAAAATGTAATGCAGCTTTCACAGGTTTTTAGTAAAATCCTGTTTCAGCTTTAAGATTGTTTTCAAAAATGAAGTTTTCAGAATTATTTAAGGACCCCTCGAATATACAATGTGCATACAAACTATGAAGAGAGAAAAAATAATAATAAATTTATTTTCTATATTTTACAAAATAAAAACGGATAAAATGGCATTAATAGTGCGACATCAACGGGTGGATCAAAAAAAGAATTATTTTTATATGTATGTTTTTTATATGTTTACGATAGTTTCATTTACATTTACATTTACAAATATATTCAAAATGTTAAAGAAACATATTACAAAATAAATAGAATATCATGTAAAAATTATGTTTCAATAAAAATTTCCCTTATTATGGAAGTGTTTTACTGAGCCACCCATTCGAAAATATTCATAATGATGTTGTTGGTAATGATTATGGAAGCACAAATAAAAACGTAAAATATGATGTAGACGAATCAGCAGCAAATGGAAGAATAGAACCAAAAATTAATAGAATCGTATCGTTTAAAGAAAATGGGATTAAAAATGGAAATTTTGATAAAGCTTTATATGTAAATAACATATGTTGATTTTATTCAAACATTAATCATGTACATTGTGGAGGGTATTAAACATTCTTTATTGTTTTATTTGCCTTTCAAACAAGTAAAAACTGTAAATATGTCTGAGCATTTCACACGGACAACATATGATTAAGTATTCACTCTGAATTATATGTGTTTTGCTTTTTTTCAAGTGTCCTTAACTGAAGTGAATGCTTCACATACATTTGCAGTTTAATGTATTATTATTATGTAACAAAATGTTTCCCCTGTATTTCTTTATGTGATAATCTAATGTTATTTAGACCCACACAAAAATTAATAAAGGTGTAAGTTTAAATTTTTAAATCAAAATAATTTAGTTTTGCAAAAATTTATGCTAATTATTAGCTTTTATTTATTTTTTAATTGACGTAAGTTATTGTCCTTATTTTTTAGCCACTGTGAGTGTGCACTTTATTAAATGATGCCTTCTTTGGATGACAACATATGTACATATACATAATATCACATAATGTATTTGTGTTTTTATTATCATATGTTTTATTCCAAATTTTATTTTATCATATGAGAATAAAAATTATTTAAAATAACCGCTAAATGTCGCTAAAACACACTCACACACAACAATTTTAATGAAGAACTATTTAAAATTTTGTCAACTTTTTTGGGAAAATAAGTTTGTTCATGTAACTGATATAACTTTATCACCAATTTAGTGTGCGATTTAATTTTTTGCCAATTTTTGTGCATAAAAGTCTAAATTGTTAATTTATCGGTATTGTTTTTTTTTAATTTTAATTTATCTTGAAGTTCCTCTGGTTAAGATATAATTTTCAAAAAAATTATCTTTTATTTTAGAAGTGCACAAATTTTAAGTATTCACGTAACCTTGTTAAAGAAATAATTTGAAAGTAACATTATATTTTATATTTTTTTTATAAAATTCCATTATTACAAATAATATTTAAACGCATTTTTAATCAATAACTCTCATACGTGTATATATACAAACTTATTGTTCAAAGTCAAATGTGAAAACATAAAAAACAAGTAAGAATGTTATATTAGCAATGCTTAATCTTCAATACCCTCCACCTTACTTAAGAAATAAATAAATTATGTTTCGTATATGTATTTTATACGCACACACAAACTCACATATACACTAACAAATGCATGTAACGTATGAATGGATTTCTTATATATATAAAAAAACCTAAATTAGTCATAAAATTAGTTATATTTCTGTTATTGTACAAAACTGTTTTCTGATATTATTTTAATTTATTTTAATTATTTCTAATCTAATATAAAATAACAATAATATTACTTACCTTAAGTGGCTGCTGCTTGTTACTATTGCAAATTTTGTTATTTTGTCCTTAAAGAAATCCTTATGTGTATGCATTCGGCCATTAAACAATCAATTTTTTTCTCAACTTTTCTTTACTTGAACAATATTAATATTCTCGTTTTATTATATTAAATTTCCAATAATAACTTTAATAACACTTTATACCTAATAACGTATATATAATTTTATTTAGAAATTAACATTTCTTATATGGTATAAATTAAATATATATAAGCCACCACACATTCACGCTAACACTTCAAACACCATGAACATTTCTTTGAAATAAATAAATTTTTCTTTCTCTTGTTGCACAAAAATTAAGAATATTTTTAAATGTTCATTAACTTTTAACTTAAGTTATAAAGATGACCATAATAAATTTGTTTTCTATTTAATGACCTAATAATGATAAAAGTAATGTTATCGATAACGATTATTATTATTATTTTTTTTTTAAATATTTTCTTACTACTTTATTTAATTTTTGTTATTAAGTTTAACTTTAATATTTTTCTTTTTTTTAAGTGCCACAATTATTTTTATTGATTTTTCTTCATGGGTTTTCTTAAAAACCGCTCCTCAGTTTTGTTTTTAGTTATTTATTTAAATTAGTTTGTCGTTTCGTTTTTTTTCAATTCAGTTTATTGTAGTTGTGGTTTTTAGTTGCAAGCAGTTTTGTACAATATTTTAGTTTAGTTTACTTTCGTGCTTAAATGGTTGCATGTATACACAAAATACTTATTTATCTATACAAACTTACACCAGCACATACACTGACATACCTAAATTCACAAATAAACACAAGCCCATATTGCCACTGAATACTTATCTTGTCAGTTGTTTTGTTATTTTTAAATACATTATTTATTATGAGAAACGTCACTTGGGAAATTGACTTAAGTTTTATATTCTATAAAAGGTAAAGAAATTTAAATAAAATGGTAACTTTTGTTTAGTTTTTGTTTGTTTTAAAGACGAAAATTTCATAACTACATGAGTCATAAATATAAGTTTTCGATTTTTAATTTTGGATTGAAATTAAAATTTATTTAAATGTTAATGTTATTTTATATTTTTGCAAGGTTATTAATTATTTTAATAATATAGAAATGACTATTTTAATATTCATTTAAAAGGTTAATATATTATATAAGTATTTTGCCACCTCATTTATAAGTTGTTGTTAAAATTCAAATTTTTGTTTATCATAGAATTTGAAGAAATAAACTTTCAAAATTGTCATAATAATATTTTGAATTAAAAATAAATTTTTATCTAGAAATTTAATGAAATTGGTAAATTTTGCCATTCACTAATTTTGAAAGCAAAAAAACTGGTAAATACAAAATTATAAATTTTATATTTATGACTACCTTGATTATTTTAGAATAATTAAAAGAAAATAAATTAAACTACATCACATAAGGAAATTTAATAAAATATAATTTATGTGAAATATTTAGACAACGTATATATAAAAACCCAATTCAGTATGAAGCTGTTATATATTCTTTACTTTTAAAAAGAGTTTTCAAAGTAATTTAATAGAAACTGTTCAAAAGCACTTAAATTATAAAGATAAAATAATATAGTCATAAACAAAGTTTTAAGTAAAAACTTTTTCAAATTATCAACTTTATAATGATGAAGACACAAATCTACCAAAAAAAAACATACAAAACAATTAAAAACCATAAAACTCCAAGAAAACATTTTATTAAAGTACCCGATGTCTTTGAAATACTTTGTATGTAATTGAACTCCTCTTAATTTTATTCAAGATAATTAAATTGATTTTTTTTAATTAACAAACAAAGAAATAATCCAATTATTTATTCATCTCATTTTATATTGTTTTAAAGATTAAAAAAGTTTTTTAGAATTATGTTATTTTATAAAAAAAACTCTCATTTGTTGTGCCTTTAAACACATTTAAGATAAAGCTTTACACTAACCGGCTTAATTTCTCAAAATTCTATTACACTCTTTTCAATTTTACAAAGTTTTAAAGAATTTGTTTCTTTTTATTTAATTTTTGATTATTATTTTTTTTAAATCTCGTATAATTTTTGCGAATTATTATAGCTAACAACCGATTTTTAAATCATCCAAAATGAAACTGAATTCAAACACTCTTGAACATTAAATTATATTGAAAGTCAAAACAAAAATTTCTTTCTTTTCAGAATTGTGTACCATAAGCGCATGTCCAACTTTTTTCCGAATTTCGTTTAGGAAAGTATGAATGAAAAGCTTTTTCCTACAAGAACATTAAAACTAACACCGAAAAATAATACAAGACGTCTCTTTATTTTTCTCTTGAAAACATAAAATATGCTCTAAATATCCTGTTGATATTTTTTATTGTTCTTTTGACATTTATTTTATGTGTTTGTTTGTGATTATTTTCTTATTTGTAGAACCTTAAAATTTATGTTGAGCAACAAAACATCATCAGGACCTTTAACTGTTTTGTTTGAGAACAAATACACACACATATATTTCCAAAAAAAAACATTACTAAAAGGCTTATTGTTTATTCTTTGTGTTATCTGTCTGATCCCTTAATTCCTCACATTTTGCGTCTATTAAAGTAAAATTTTCTGCCATGCAGATTTTGTAATGTTCCACGTTTTTGTGTTTTTTTAAACATTATTTCGCCAGTTCTTTGATACCTTAGGTATGGTTATCTTGTCAACCCAATTGTTTGTAAGCTAATATCAATTAATGTTAACATGGATGATCAGACAGTTTTATCCTTAATATTTTTTTAGTTTTTTTAAAGAGTCCACAAAAGTAAAAGCGAATAATAATTTAAAAATATATTTGTTGCTTCCTTTCTCTTTTTTGCACTGATAGAATGATGTATATATATATATATATATATATATATATATATATATATATATATATATATATATATATATATATATATATATATATATATATATATATATATATATATATATATATGTTTGACAAATAACAATAGCATTGTTGTAATGTGAGTTTAAACATAAATGTTAGTCATTTTATGATATTTAATACACATTCCCACATTTAAATTTATTGATAACAATTTTATTTCAGCAATCAAAATGTTTTCAGAATAAATTAATAAATAATTCCAATGGAAATAGTAGTATTGATACAAACATAACTTTCCTCTGCGTAATTTAACTATTTTATGATTCTCTTATAATTTTGCCTTATAAATAGAACATTTTAATATAACATTGTTTCACAATAGATTAAAAAAAGAAATTTCTTTCCTGAAAATTTATTGTTAAAATATAATTTTAACAAAATATCGTTTTATATGATTCAAATATGTACAATTATTATAAATTCATTCTAATGCCAACAATATTCAGTTCGATACAGCGGAATATAATTTATATGAAATTGAAATAACGAAAATCATTAAACAAATATTATCCCTGCTGTTACAGTGCATTTGCAAATAAAGCAATATATTTGTATTAATATATTATTCTATTTCAATAATTTTCAATATTTATAAAAGATACAAATTTAATTTCATATAACTGAATTAAATTAAACTGCATTTCATTAAGCTTTTAATAAATAGAAAAAGTTTAATTAAATAAAATTTTTTCTCTTTTACATTAAAATCCCCGCAAATTATTTTAAAATGTGTGTAAATAAAAACTCAATTTAAATATTTTATTAAAGTAAATGAATTGATTAAACAGTTTTAGGCAAATCAGCAAATAATTTAGTTGCCAAAAATTATGCAAACAATAAAAACGGATATAATTGAATTTTTGTTGTTTTGTAAACAAAATAACACACACAACACACTCTTAACATAAATTTATATTTTTATATGTATTACAACTTATTTATAAACATAAACATACATATAAACTAATGAACATGTATAGAGTCAAATACTCGAACTAACTTTGAGAATGTAATACATGAGTAAACACGTGCATGTTAATGTTTATTTACGCCATTGTAATCTATAAATAAACAACAACTTGGACAAAACATGAAAAACAAAACTTACATCTAGTACCATCCCAAAAGCGGGATGGTACAACTATAAAAACAGTGTTAAAAAAAACTACAAATAAAAACGAAAAAACATAGTAATAACAAGTTATACCCACACTTACACACCATTGCTATCATACACACCTCTACACTATATCACACATATTTAAATTTAATAGTGGGACAAAATAAAAAATAGAAATAAATTTGAAATCTCTTATTGAATTGGATGGAAATATGTCTGCTAAAACTACTTAATGAAAATTATTTAATTCCTTTGAAAATGATTTTTTACTCTATAAAATTGGGCACACTTTAAGCCATTTCGGACTTTTAATCTGTTCCCGTGGGATGGAAATTATTGTAATAACTCTGAAAGGTGTATAAGGACGATTTGAGGAATGTTCATTTATTACACAATGTAAAACATTTTTAAAGTAGTTTATTTTGCCACCAAAAAAGGTAGTAAATATAACGAAAAAGGGATGTAAATTCTTCAAATTGGTGAAAAATTATCAAAATGACTATTTGAGTTATTAATAAAAATGCGGTCAATTTAAATAAAAATTATTTATTATAATTTTTTTATATTGATGAATATTATTCTATTTAAATACCATATTTAAGTTATATTAACGAAATTTTAGTTGAATTGAGAAATGAATATCCTTAAATTGTTGTTATAAATTAATAATTTAATATTAAGTATAAAATATTTCATGAAAAATTCCAATATGACCAGAGGAAGGAGTATTGCCCTAACAAGGTAAATATTGGCAAAAAAATAATTTATGCATTTCTGTAAACAGCATCAACTATTTTTTTGGAGACCAACCTAATATACATAGACCTTTTAACTTGAAATAGAATATTTTTTGATTTTAGCCACGAATTTCTGAAATGTAGAAAATCATACCCACTGTGCACATATCTGTGTATAATTTTATGTTATTTCGACCATTTTTTTCTATCCTGCATGTACTGGAAATGCTTTCTCACACAATTAAATGCTCAAAGTTTATTCGATGAAGAAGAAAAAAACGGGTTTAAATAAAAACAACAAACAAAAAGGGGAGATCTAATTCATTTTGAATTTAGTTTCTTTTATTGATTATTTTATGGTTTTTTATTTTCTTTTAGCCGTGATTATTTATATTTTCTTTTGTTTTATTTTAACATCAGAATAACTTATACACTTACACATATTTACAAACATATACACACAAATTCGAAAGTATTTTATTAATTAAGGGGAGAAATAGAAATAAAATAATATATTATAAAAGTACTTCTTTCTCAATGATTTCATGCTTTTTCTCTCAATTAAAAAAATATATAAGTATATATGTATGTACACATTTATATATATATGTATATAACATAAAAGGTAAAACATAAAAAATAGTACTTGCGGCATTTTTATTAAAAAAAATAATTTTTAGTTCCTTATATCGAGGGTAAACCAAACTGATCCAAATGAGTTTATAAAAGCAGGAAATCATCTAGAAGTTTGGGAGTGAAAAGTTTCCTTTGACCACCACCAACTAAAAAAAAAATCAAATAATTTTCATTTTTCATTTTCAACAATCATAAATATTTCATTTCGTTAATATTTTATTATTTTGTTAATATATATATATATATATATATATATATATATATATATATATATATATATATATATATATATATATATATATATATATATATATATATATATATATATATATATATACATATACATGCATATACATGCATATATATACATATACATGCATATATACAAAATATATTACTTTTTGCTGCTTCACTCACACAAAGACACATTTATTATATAATGTGTAGTTGCAGACAAGTGCTATAGAACAGTAACCGATTCTACTTCCAAAACATAATGTGTTGTTGTATTCGATTAAAAAAAAATCTTTTATTTACTTGAAAAGGCACAGATCTCACACATATATTAGTATATTTTAAGCAAGCAAGTATTGGAAGACAATTACTCTTATTTCAAACAATTCTGGAACTATTCCGAAAGGTGTCTATATTACAATATAACTTCCAATTTACACATTTTTCACTATATTATGCATTTTACAACTATTTACTCTGAATTATAGATTATTTTATAATATTTGAATTTGAAATACAAAACATGATTATTTTGGAATCGTGTTTTGTAATATGAATATAACTTTTGTAATATGAATGTAATATGAATATATAAATAAAAATTAACAAAACCCGAAAACGATATTAAGTTGGATAACCTAAAAAAGGGTCAACCAAAATCACAACTTGATAGTCGTTTTTTAAAGTTTTACTTTTATTTCTATTTCTGTTAAGAAAATAGCAATATTCACACTTACATATATAAAAAGGTAACAATAATATTTCTTGTTATAGCAGCAATATTCTTACTCTATTTCAAAAGTAATTGTTGTTGTTTTAGTGGTAGACTGTTGTCCGCATTGGTTGACCACTTTACCAAACGTGTCCTTTCGTAGTTTATCCACATTTCCACACATTTTTTCACAAGGAGTAATAAATATAAAAAGGGACAACATTGAGAAAAATATAATAAAAAATTAAAAAAAAAAATACTGAAATATAATCGAGCAAAATTTTAAGTTTTTTTTTTGTAAAAATCGCTGTTGCTGCTATGTTTAGTATCTGGGAAATAAACTGCATTATTAATGATAAGGTTTTCGATTAAAATCATCACACATTTTATAAATTGGTTAATTTTAGATAATAGTAACATACAAAAGACTTTTTACCTTTAATTAAATAAATAAAAACATTCATATCTTTTTAAATTTTGTAAGCAGCATTATAAAATGATTTTTAATTAAATTTGAACAAGAAATTATTGAAAATATTATTTTTTAAAACAAAAGGAAAACAAATTATAACTGTTTTCATTTCCAAAAGAAAATATCATACACATTTTCTTTTAATATTTTGAATATATTTCCATACACTTTTTGTTTTTAAAAAGTCTTAAGAAATATATAAAACCGAAAAATTTAATCTACATTAGATAAAAAATTCCTACAAATTTTCAGTCCAAATACATCATTGCCCTTATGAGAGACCTACTTTTGAAAATCATAGAAGGAAAATCTAAAAAAATTAATATTGTACTGCATAAAATTAATGTAAATTATTATTACAATTGATGCGACTTTTGTCTCAAACTGCAAATTTTTCAACTTAGTGCGCCTTTTTGTGTACTTTTTTAAATTGCCTTTTTGTTCCCTTTCTTATAATTTGCATTTTCGGCGTGAAATTTCATAACATATGGCATAACAAAGAACATATCATCTAATTTTATATAAATTATGGATTTAAAAATTAAAACTTAAGCGATAGAATCATAAAAAATAAAAAGCCGAGAAGAAAATGGAATACTTCAAACAATTTTTCAGTAAAATTATAATTACGGATTTAAAAACATTTTTGCTAAAAACCAAGTTTACAAAAGATAATTGTAAATATGCGAATAAATCTAATCTACAAATCACTTAAATATAGTTTTACAAAATTTTAAACTAGCACACTTATACACACACTTTTAAATGCGTTGAGTGGTTAAGATTACATATGTATACGTAGGTAAATACTGATACAAAAACAATATCAACATTAACAAAAGCAAGAATAAGATGAAAACATGTGCTAGAAAATCACGAGACATTAGAGAAGAAGACATCATCCTCTTTGAGACACTTGACATTTTAGCAACTTTAAAGCGAACAACTACAACAAAAATAACATCAACGACAGAAAGTAAAATAAAATTTATTAACATTACATCACATTGCATATAATGTGATGTTACCTTAAATACACATACATACATACATAATGAGTATTTGCAACTTAAACTTACACATATATAAATAATTAAACCAGTTCTTCTATATATATATATATATATATATATATATATATATATATATATATATATATATATATATATATATATATATATATATATATATATATATATATATATATATATATATATATAGAGTGATTTTAGTTAAATTAAAAAATACTCAGTTAAAAATAAAATTTTTAATTTTTTATTTAATTGTGTTATATATCTCAATGTAAAAATATTCGGAAATATTACTGATTTAAATATGTTATTTGGAAATAAATTAATCAAAGAAATTTTCAATATTTGAAACCAAAACTTTCTTTAAGTACATTTTAATCAAATACTGTCGAAACTTCTGTCTTCTAAAAATCATTTCCATTTTATGAATTCAACGTTTTTTAGATAATTCAGTTGCTACTTTTGCTTCATGAAATGAAATCAAAATCAAAATATTTGGGCTTAGAACTCCAAATAAGAAAAAGTGTTATTAACCTCCGATAGAAACCATTATGTGAAAATTAGATAAATGGTTTTTACGTACTAAGAGGTCTGTAGAAATGTTTGTGTATTAATATATATGTATACATTGCTGATCTTCAGCTCTTGTCGAATATGTATTTTATTAATGTTCTACGATCCAATAACAAAAGGGAAGTACACCATTTTCCACATCGAGCTTTCCTTAAAGCGTTCTAAGAGAAATTAGTGAATTTAAATTTTTCGGCAGCATTCATTCTTCCTTCATATTCACTTTGATAACTTCCGATTATAGAAAATGAACTGAATAACAAATCATTCGCTTAATATTTCAAATTGAAGATTTCTGTATATTTTCAAAAATACAGATTCCTATTGGGTCTATATTTTTATAAATATAACAAATCTATATTTTTATAAATATAAAAACAACAACAATAACAATAACTTTACCATCATTACACATGTGTTTGTTTATATTTACATTAACTATTTATTCTTAGTCTGTTGTGATTTTCTCCACAGAGTAATGCGAATAATTTTTTTACAGGCAAAAATAAATATTATAATAAGAATTCAACGAAAATGTTCCCTCTTAGAATCAAATGTTAAATTCTTCTTATATAATATCAACACTAGTAATAGCAGTAACATCAGTGACTAAAACAATAACAACAATAAAAGGAAAATAACAATTCTTAAATTAAGGCAATTAACGCTTAACAAGTGCATTACATCTTCATAATACTTCATGCAATGTTTCTCTATAAACATCACATTTTCTAATCTCTAAATATGAAAACTACAACTACAACAACATTGAAAACATAATCATCATCATGTTATTTCATACTAGATATTGATGTTGCTACAATTGTTAAAAATATATGAAGAGAGAATTTAAAAATTATAAATTTAATATGAATTTATTTAATTAACAATTACTTAGATTTAATTAAATTAATATCAAACAACATAAAATAGAAACAAATTTTAAGAGTTAGAAAATATGAAAACAAATTTAATAGTTGTGACATCGATTAGTATATCGAAGCGTAATAAAGATGTGTTTAATGATGGATTCAACGCAGAATAGAGTTTTACCATTGTCTCACCCGTCGTATTTCATTCCAATAATTTTCACTTGAAATTGAATTAAAGGCTTTTGGTTTGAAAACTAATTTATATATATATATATATATATATATATATATATATATATATATATATATATATATATATATATATATATATATATATATATATATATATATATATATATATATATATATATATATATATATATATATATATATATATATATAAATAAATATATAAAAGAAGAACCATTTCCATTTTTGTTATTCATCAGTATTTATTTGATTTAAAAATCTTTTTTACATTTAACTCTTCAATTTATATTTCACCTTAGATCTGATCTAAACTCCTTGTACTCATAATGCACATATATAATGCATAAAATTTCTCCTGAACATTTATTATAATTCTTTAAAAATCAGATTTTGTTAAATTTTGTTATTTTGTACATATTTTCCACCACATAAATCTCTGAAATAATGTTTAGTTTCATTCTTGCAGGATAATTAACATATATAATTATATAATTTTTATTTTTTTTTTACTTTTTGCTTACTACAGATCACAGTAAATGCCAAAATATTTTTTATAAATCTCTTATGAAAAAGAAGAAGTAAAATAAAAACAACAACAAAAAATATTCGAAAAGTAAACATAAATTATTGCTTACAAATGAGCAAAAATGTTGAAGGAAACCAAAACAAAATAACAAAAAATAAAAAAATCTCTTGTGTAAAACAAAAATTCTTAAATGTTTATAATTATTTAATGGCAAAACACCAGACAAATGTGGTAAAAATGTTTGTTCGAATACTCTCAAATAAAATCCTCATAAAAAAGTAATGAAAGAAATAAAAAAAACGCAATTGTTGTCAGTGATAAATGTACTCGACAGTCAGAAAGTCAAAAAATAAAAATGAGAACGAAAAAAGCAAAAAACGTTAAATTCTGACACTTAAGCAGCTGAGACGAATTGTGAAGCAAATTAACGATGTGATACTTTTTTCTTTGTGCCCCAAATAGGGAATTAGTTTGTCATTCTGCGTGTTTTTTTTTATGATATTGAAATGTCTTATTCAACCTTAGAATGGTAGGAATTTTGTTTCTTGTTCATATTTTTTATCATAATAATATGAATTATGTGATAAATGGTAGATGTGTTGACCTTTAAAAGAATTACTAAAAATAAATAAATACATCTATGTCATACTTAAATAGAACGATTGTTAAAAGTAATGTAATAGTAATGATCCAAACAAACGCTTGAAATTTAAAGAAACTTATTTGAAATTAATTGTGATTTTTATAAAAAAAATTACGAGAAAATAAGAAATAAAAGTATTATTTAATATGTGTAATATATAAATATATATGTATACACATGCACAAATACATTGTAAATAAAATTACGTATACATAATTTATTTATTGCAAAAAAACCGCTTTACGCATTGTACCCTGTTTACAATTCTTTTCTCTACTTTTACTATGACATTATGAAAAAAACTTGGGAAAATGGTCGTAAAAGCATTTTGTATTATTTAATTTTTTTTATAAATTATTACTATGTTTCTTTGATAACTTATAAAAATGGCAGTTAAGACGTTTCTACAACAACTTGGTGAGATGTTTTAAGCTACTTCACCTGCATTTGTAACCACATATGAATATTTTATAAACATCCACACAAACTCACACGCAAATAGACAGACAAAGATTGGAACCAGAAAATTCTACAGAAAATAAAAAATATGAACTAATACATTTTATGGTTAATCTTAAAGTTGTGCATTATGAGTACAAGGAATTTAGATCAGATCTAAGGTGAAATATAAATTGAAGAGTTTAATGTAAAAAACTTGCTGAAATCAAATAAATACTGATGAATAACAAAAACGGAAATGGTTCTTCTTTTAACTATCTGAACATATAATAAATATATATATATATATATATATATATATATATATATATATATATATATATATATATATATATATATATATATATATATATATATATATTTGTTATTATATTTATATTAAATTATTTATTATTAGAAACCGCTTCCGTTTCATAATTCAACTAGTGAAATTTGTATATCCTCCACTACAACAAGTGATGAATGATGATGTATTAACTTTGACATTCAAAGAAGGAGTCGTCTAAGACCACTTTTGCACACGCGGAATAATTATTAAATAATAATATATTTGAGAATAAAAAATAAAAAGATATTTAATTCAGTGAAAATCTTTGCATCCACATGTTTAGCAATATATAAATTTATTGGCATTAAAACCAAATAAACATCCAATATTTATTTGTATCGAGGATGATGTTAGGGTTTAAAATAACAATGGGTAGAAACCATAACATGGTTTTGGGTCTACCATATTGTTTGAGTCACAACCATATAAAAACATAGGTATGTCAGTAAACACAACCATAATAATATTTTGCTTTAAATAAAAATATTATTGTTGCCTCTCGCTTATGTTTACCATCTTTCTCAAAGTTTGAAGAAGGATCTTTTATAAAATTCCAATTAAAGGAGACTAAGTGAAACAAAGTTTTGTCATAAATAATTAAGCCTTATGCCAGAAATTATCAAAATCTAATCTTTAGGAAAGAATTTATATATTTACAAGTTTTTACAGAATTTATTAAAACATCGAAATCTTAACAATGAGATTCTGTAATAAAATTAATTTAATACTGAGACGTGAAATGGATTTTTTGATAGATAAGAAATACAAAAAAATGTCTTTCCCAATAATTGCACCCCTTGACCGACTTATACCCCCAATAATTTATAATCTGTCCTTAAAAGAAATTACGAACTTTCTTCCTTAAGCATTTTTACATATTGTTTTGCGTATCCTTCCCATTTAATAAAAGTTAATGATTCATTATTACAACAAATAAATTCATTATTACAATATATTAAAAATTAAGAAATTGTAAAGTTATAATTTATTAAAAATTATTAGTAGTAATTTGTATCTCAATACCATATGTATTAATAACATATGTACTTAAATTCAGCTCTTAGAGAGAACGAGGCAAAATCGGACCGACAAACAATAAATAAATTTAGAATACGTAAAACTAAATAATAAGATAATTTAGTTTAGTTAATAATTATTACTCACAAAGTATATATATTTCATATTGTTCCATCCATTCCGGAGTGCATGTTGTTGTTACAATTGTTTTAATCAATGGAATAGAATAAAAAAATAATTATGAACAGAAGTTGTAAAATGAATAAAGTGTAATACTAAAATTAAGGAAAAGATGTGACACACACTCGAGAAAAATGTTTACTTAAACTTATTTGACGATTAATTTTTTTCTCGCATTAAATTAATGTTAAACATTTCTTTGATTTTGAAATTTTATTCTTACTTTTCTTTTAATTTCATTAAAATATGTTAAAGAAATGATACAAAAATTATAATAAATAAATTCAACGATATTTAATTTTTTTAATATAAATATTTAATTTAGTGTTGTATAGTTACATTTTTTCATTGAATGATCTATATTTTATAATACTAATTATTTATCTTTTAATTCTTGTATCATTATAATAATTTTTTAGATGTTTAAATGTTTACTACGGATTCTGTTGTATCTAATTTAGTGCAATTAAATTTTACATACATTTTTATTTTATTTTTTTGTATTTTCAACTTTTTAAATGCAAATTAATAATTATAACGTTATTTTAATATTATGTTAAATACAGATTTAAGGTAATATAAATAACACAAGTTAATAAAAAGTAATACAAATTGAACTTCTTTTCTCGTTTTAAAATGGGAATGAATGTCACCATTTTAAAAATGTGTAATTTGATTACGTGCGTAATATAAGTACGTAATTACATTCCTGCGAGTATTTTATAATATTGTGTATTCAATTAAATACCAATCTGCTGAAAGAAGACAAACAGATTTTGACAAAATATGTATTTTTTTCATGAGAATACTGTACGCACAACTATACAAATCTATTGCATTGGCAGAACTAACTGCAGTTGTATCATGCTATTTACAATTAAACTGTATGGGAAAAATTCTAATAGATGTGTTTTTTTTTTTTTTTTTTTGAAAACAAATAAATATAATATAAAATATATTTGTTTAAGAAAAATCTTAACAATTTGTACTCTAATATACATATGTATATACTCCCACACCGTGTTGGGCGTCATGAATGTATCGTCTTAAACACAAAAACCATACAAGAAATGAACAACAAACTCTTTAACATAACTATTTTTTACTTGTAGTTATAGTTATAGTAGTAGTTGTATCTCTGTTTACTACATTACTAAATAATAAGGTCGATGATGCTACAAAATACATGTAAAGCGTAGATACACAAAAGTAAACAAAAAGAGAATGAACTCTCTATATTACATTACAAAATTTGTTTAACAAAACCATCAGATTTACGTTTGTAGCTATATACTTTTGTTGTAGTTGTTGTCTGATGCAGATTTAAATATTGTTATGATTTTTGTTTTCTGGTTTTGAAAATAAATGAAAAAAAATGAGTATGAATTTAACTCCACTTTAGAGAATAATAACACTTTATCGCTTTCATGAAGTCCTTTCTACCAGAAATAGAGATGTTCAAAAATATAGTACTGCGACTTGCAGTAAGTATTTTCCGAATACATTAAGTAAGTAAGTATTTTCTGAGTATTAGATGAACTGAATTTGATATGTCCCTTAAAGATATAATTTATAATTATTATAAAAAATTTACCTAAATTTTGTTGTAAATTTTAACACCGTTTTAAAATTACGTTTTTAATGTCTCTATTTACGCTAGAAGTGCTTGTTTTTAATTTTTCTTATATCCTTTAAATATATCTTTTCAAGTCCTTTTTATACGAAAAATATGAATATATTTCATTTTATTACTATTGCTGTGCAGTTAAACAAATTAAAACGAAAAGTATATTGTTAAATTTTACTTTCTGTGTGTGCGCGTGTGTGTATATTTATATCTATTTTGGATTTTTATTTAGTTTTTAATATTTAGTTTTCTTTATGCAAATTTTAGGATTTTTAAGTTTTTCTTTTCTCATTTTTATTGTTGTGTGTAAATATACATTTTTAACTGTAAATAAATTATGCGTGTCTGACATATGGACACCAACGGTGTTGCAACTTCTAAAGTTTTTTTTTTTTTTGCCACACAATATTTTTTTAATATATACAACAAATAGAAAAATGTTTTCTGGTTTTAAAAATATAATTATTTTGTAGAGAAAAGGTTGAAGGGTTTTTGTAATCATTGTTTATGAGTTGTTTGTAATGGTTTTCAACAAAAATGATTCTTTTTGTTCAAATTATCGTCTAGAATTGAATTTATTTCTGTACTTAATAAAAATATAATTAATTTTTTATAAAATTTAAACACCTCAAATATAATCTTATTATACACTCAGTCTTCAAGTATTAATATAATAATTGAATCTGTAAAATGTTAATAAATATTTCTTAGAATTTGATTGAATGTTAAAACGTCATAGTGTTGTCACACGAATGTTAAATATTCTATTTTATCCAATATTTATTTTAATTTGAATTCGTAAATGGATTCTCGAAAAATTTAACTTCTACAAATTTAAAGAAAATTTAATTTTATTTTTAATTTTTATTTTTTGTTTTCTTTTTTAAAATTTTTGTATTAAAACACTATATAATTCTTCTTTATTTATTTACTGTTATAAAAAATATCTTTAAATTAATTAAATTATCACAAAAATTATGAAATTATTTATTTATATTAAAACCCACTTAATAACAATAAATAAAATTACATTACACTGCATTACATTACATTACATTACATTACATTACATTACATTACATTACATATTTCAGTAATTTTGAACTTTTTCATATGAACTATAAAATTAATTGTGATATTATTGTGAATTATTATATATATTTATCGATTAGATATTGTGAACTATTATATAAAACTCTATTTTTTACAAAAGCCGATTATCGATGAAAAGAACCTTCTTCTTACCTGAATTAATAAAGCCTTAATTATTGTTATGATCCTAAAAGAAAATAATATTTCTTGATTTACTTTCTTTATCACATGAAAATAACCGAATAATTTCACTGATGAAACTGTATACAATACAATATTACAATTATATGTAAAACAAATACAATATTTTGTTATAAAATCAATAAAAATGTGAAAGGACGGACATTCCGATTCTGTGTTGAACGGAATACCTAAAATTAGTGGTGTTACAGTTCTTCTGACCGGTACAATCTTCTGCACAAAAACGCATAATACGTTTGGGTGGTGTACAATAAAAGTAAAATAAAATTTTCTATTATTCTCTTGTATTTAATTTTCATAATTTTAAAATATATTTCCATTGAAACCTAAATCAAATTAAAAGCTAAGTATAAATCATACTTCAATCTATTATCATTAAGTATGCGTCGAGTAATAAAAAGTATTTTTAGAAAACGTTTGATATGCTGAACTAAATCTAAGGACTTTTCCAAAATATTTATTACAAAAGGACAAACATTAATTTGAAATTATTTAATAAAAAGAAATTTATAACAGTGACAAATTTCAGAATCCCTATTTTGTCATGAAAACATATCACTGTGCGACTTTCTAATATGAACAATTCAACAGAATCAAATTAAATTTAGATATTAAAATGTTAGTTGTTAGTTAAATAACACAAAATACATACAATATTTATATATTTTTTATAGAACTCTTGACTTTTAAATATATCAAATGGCAAAAACTATTAAGTAAGAGTTACTTACATTTGATTTTTGTAATTTAAACAACATACGACATCAAATTCCATTAAAATTCAGAAAACATTATTAAGTTCATTTCACATTTCTTCTCTCACTTATTTTCTAATAAAAAATTTCAGTTTTTCTCTTTCGTTTTCAACGTTTTTGTATGTTTTGTGTGCATTTTCCAAAACTTTTTATCTCATTTTATAACTGAAAGGCTTTTAGTTTTATAGTTTTGCAATTTTTTGTATTTTCATTTTGTTGCAAATAGAGATAAAAGTCAAAATACAATATTTTCATTGTATTGGTATTGCCATATTAGAAAATTGGCAAAAATAAAAAATGTCACTTGAAAAGCAAAAAAGAATAAAGACTCATATGCTATGGAAGTATTTATGTAATAAAGTTGCACAATTTATAAAAATAAAAACATAATGTTCAGATACATTAAATAATTGTATATTACGCTGATGCCATAGAAAATTCCAAAGGAAATATAACAAATAAGAGAATAGAAAAATTTTATAGACAAGACTTTTAAACTTAAACTTTTGAAAGTTATTCATTTTTTTTTTTTTATGAAAGTGAAAGTTATAGCTTCCTGTAGAAAATCATAATGTTGTAGTTTTCTAAAGAAACGTCACAGTTTCGTTATTTTTTTTTTCTGTTTTGGTAGAAAATTACAAAAAATTCAAATTAGAATTATATGAGAGAATTAATGTTCTCATTAACAGAATCATATCATCAACGGCTTCGTTAATACTTTTTCAATTTGTTTATGTGTTTGTGTTTCACTGTGTCTGTCACGTTATTAGGTGAACAAGCTTTACTGGTATTTTATTTTATATTGAATCATACTTCTACAATAAATTTTTATTATTATTTTTTCTGTATTCAATAAAAATTGAAAGAATTTACAGAAGAAGACAAAAACAAAGAAAACAGATAAAATAATGAATAAAAGTGTTGTAATTACCATTTTACGTTGTTTTTGATTACTTTTGCTTGTGTTCCAGTATAAGTAATTAAATTTTACATGCAAACATATATATTTTTTTAATAACAATACTATAGAAACAAGTGAATATCTACAGTGTAAGGTAAAATAAATTAGGAAGCTTTTAATTAAGTTACAAACAATTATTTTTGTAAAATATATTTGTAAAATACTTTAGTTCTGTACGTTTCTACAAAATGAAAGTATTTTGCTTAACTTAAAGAATTTTCATTTGTTTTTTTTTACATTATATTTATTGAATTTTATATATTATTTTTTCTTGTCTTAATTCAAATCTCCGTCATTTAAATTTAAATGACGGAGATTTATTTCTAACCAATAATGGATTATTCGATTAATTTAGACCGATTAACTGTTCGGTTAATTTCAAATTGACAAATTGAGAATAACGAAACAATTGGATAATTTGCTTTAAATAATCGATTAACCAAAATTTAATATTTTCAAAATAATCAACAATAAATATACGACTAACCAGACTAATGTTATTTTGTATATACGATCTAAATTCTTATCTTAAAAGAACAATAAAAATTCATTTTCATTTCCTTGAAAATTACAAAAAAAATAAAAAAAATTACATATAAATTATCAAAGAATTATTAAAATAGTTGTGGATATAGTTTTTATCTTGGACTTGTTAATTTTGCAACATCTATTTTAAATACAAAAATTAAAACACAATAACTTTTATATTTACATACACTCACATACTCAAATATATACAGGAGTATAAACCAATACAAACATGCGTTTAATACTTCTTGCTTTATGTTTGTTTGCTTTCATCGTTTTACCGGAATGTAGAGCCAAAAAGTGTAAAAGGAAAACAAAAAATGTTTTAATGAAGTTTATTTAAATATAAAAACACAAAGATGAGAGGAAAAAATTCAAAAAAGCATAAATTGCATATAAAATGATTTAAATCAATATTAATAACACCAATATAAATACAAAAAAACATACACATACACTTTTTCACAACTTTTCTAAAGTACACACTTTAAGTGTATTGTGAATGTAAGTGTATATGTATGTTATATACCTTTGTACATACAAAATAAGATTAAGTGCTATTTGTTGGTGTGGTAAGGTGTTGTATGGTGTGGTATAGAGTGGCGTATGAGTGTTATTATTATATTAATTGTCATTTCGTAAATAACATTAAACAATTTGCTTAATGAAAACGAATTTGTAAACTGTAAAAATTATTTATGTCATTTTAATGTTTTACAGCACTTACGCAACAACATTTATTTGTGTCTATTTTGTTGGTTGCTTTGCTTTTAAAGTAAAAATATATAAATATAAAAACGTATTAAATTAAGAACTTTGTATAACAGACACAATGGTTTTATTAAAATCAATAATTAATGTATTTTTTGAGAGTTATTATTAAAACGTTGTGTTTCTCAAATTTAAATTATGAAAACTATAAATGCTGCAAGTTTTCTATATTAAACAATTACTTGCGGTTTTCTATAAAAAGTATTTTTCGCATAAAATTAGAAAAAAAAAAGATGCGACAAAATTTCTACACGAATTTTTCTCGTTATATCCATTATCACAGGTGACGATTGAAAATTTGCCCTGACACAAGTGCCTTTGTTGAGATATTCTACTCTTTGAATTTGATAACCTTACTAGCAATACATTAAATTAAATTGCTTAAATAACATTAATGAAATTTTCTGCTAAAATAACAAAGTTATGTTCAAATACTGCAAAATATGGGTCATCTCAATTTTAATTTAATTTCAACGATAAGCTTGTTTAATTTAGATTTTATTTATACTATTTTATTCTTCATACTGTTTTCTTAGGATTTATTATAAAATCCATATCATAAAAGTTCATCAACAACAATTTGTGGAATGAATTATTCATAAAAATTGCCCACACTGCTTCACATAATCATTTGTAGAAGGGTATTAATGATTCGTCATAGCCAAATATATTGTCTATAAAATTTTAAAGCTAACAGTATTGAATTCAAGAATTTCTACAGTTATTTACTTGTGTAATGTTAAATAAAATATAAACAGCTCTTAATGGTGACATATGAGAATTTCTCTAACACCAGTAACGACAATATGAGAACATGTAGAGACGTATACACATATGAAAGTCTTTGTGTATGTGTTCGTAAATATTTCAATAATATCTGAAGGATTAAACACATCCTTATCTGGAAATGTATGTCAGTGGTTCCAAAACTTTAATGATTAATACAAAAAAATATATATAAACCTGTAAAAAATAAAGTATAAACTTTTTTAAAGTGTTATTTTTATATTTTCTTTTTTGAAAGACTTTAATTCAATTGATAAAAAGTTAGTTGAACTCTGTCATAAAACCATTTTCTTGTTGTTCAAATTTCTGTATATATTTCTTATTAAATAATGTCGTTCTAAACTGAAATGAAAATATTTTTGTGGAAAAGAGAAAATTGATAAATAAATTAAAAAAATTGAATACATGTAATAAAATGAAATAAACACTACCACAGAAAGTTTGAATGTGAGTGTGTGTGTGTTTGTTAGTGAATGTACAAACGCAAGTGAATTCATAAAATGTCAACGTTAACGACATTTAAATGAGCATCACATTACTGACAACTTCAAATGATCAAAATGATAACATTATATTTTCGCTATAATTTTTCATCTTGTTTTCTTTTATACATATAAATCTATTTTTCCTCTCTTCTGCTGCTTTTGCAAAGTAGACAACATAAATTCTAAATAAAAAGAAATAAATAATGTGCATGTCAAATATAAACTTAAATAAACAGCAATTAAAATTTATCTTTTTACAAAAAATCATCTATATGGAAAAAGCACATAAAAATAAGGAAAAAAGTTGTTGCGATTCAAAAGACAAACAAACGTATTGAGATGGAAATAAATTGACTGATTATGATGAGATGTGGAAGTTTAATGGCAGGTTATTTAAAATAAGTATACAGTATATAAACTTTCTGATTACACACGTAAAATAAATAATATTTTTGCACTGGTTGTCATTAAAATTAAAAGTGAATTTTTAAAAATCTAATATTAGTTAATTATTAAAGTGAATAAATTTCAAAATAATGGGGGCTCTTTATCTTATGGAGGATATAATAGACTTGTAAGAACATTCGGTCAATAAAAATTAGCAATATTTCACACATAATAAAAAACTGGAATTAAATTTTAATCAGGATAAGAATTATTGTAGCCGTCATTTACATTTGTGGCGTAGGATATTACAAAGTCGGGCTTGACCGACTTTAACACTTTTACTTATTTTTTACGTTCTTTAAAATTTCAATTTAAGAAATGTAAACGAAAAAATGTTCTTCTTAGGAAAAACTTTCAAATAATTTCTACTTAAATTTACATTTTTTGTGTTTAAAGATTTTTCATTTAACGTAAAAAATATTGAATTTAGTTTTTTCTTTTAATTTCCAAAAATTCATTACTAGGTTTATTTAAGCCACAATCTAACGATGTTTTTGTTTATTTTCAGAAATTTCAAATTGTACAGAAGTGTAGAGAACATACTAATGGTTCCAAGGGTTTTTAACCATTTGTTGCGCATATAGAGGCAGAAGCATTTTAATGCTTTGTTTTTCAAAATTTTTAAAAATGCAACTCATTTTCATTTCTACAAATTATATTTAATTCTTCAATTTATTTAATCAAGTATATATGGTAGCACAATTTTTAACCAATATAACTAATATCATAACCCCTTATTTGTCGAGTGGAAAATACATACAAAGAAAATATAATTGCAACTACCTTGTTATTTATACTATGCTTATAACTGCACTCTGCCAGAACTTTTATTACAACATTACCGAAAATTTGTGGAAAGAAAGTGTGAAACGTTAAGGTTGACATACTGTATTACTAAACTGAAATGATTTTAAACAATAAATACATAAACACACAAAAAGATTTATATTAGAAATTAAAAGAAATTTAAATCTTTTGTTAGATAAATTAGTAATATGTAAAACGTATTAAGTCTTCCAGTTAATGACTGATTTTATGATTAGAATAACTTTTATTTTAATAAATATTACAATACAAATATTATTTAATGTTAATAACTACGAAAAGACTGAGGAAAATTTAAAATATATCACTTTAATAGCAACACTTTGCATAAACATTTGACCCATGTAAGAATTACTATATCGGTGGAACATTTTGATTTTATTCTTCCTTGTAATACCACTTTAGTGACATGTTAATACTAATTAGTCCTTGTTTTATTAACCATAATGACATTGTTATATTCTTGTCTTTAAAATCAGGTCACTTACTTATTTATTCACTGCTGTTGTTAACCACAATCAGATTATTTTCACAATTATTTATTAAGGCTTTGTTGTATGTTTCTTACATTAAAGTTTATTATAAGAAAATTTACAAAAAGCATAGTTTAATTCACAGTTATCTAACAAGTTTGTTATTAATTAAATATTAATTAATTTCAACATAATTTTTAAGTTATAAATAATTTTGCAATTGAGAGAAAAACAACATTTCTAAGAAGGCCATTGAAAGAGAAGAAATATTACATAAATCAAATTATTTTTTAGTATTTTTGAAAATAATTTTTTAAAAACAAGTAATTATTTCAAACTGTTATGTTGATAATAATAAAATAAAATTATTAAATGCTACAATTTTTATTATAAATTTATTATTTCAATTAATTTCACTGTTTTATAATTTTTTATTTAATTCTTGATTCACAAAATATAATGACACATATTTTGTGTATATTTTGGAGTTGTCATTGTAGTTATTGCTTTATTTTGGTCTTTCTTTTGGAGGCCACGCTGGCAAAGGTGGAGGAATATTAAATTGTTTTTTTCGTATCGCAAAACGATTCGTCTCGCATTGATTTATAAAATGAGAACAGCGACATTCAACTGGTGGTCCTTTTCCAAGTTTAGGATGATCGCATTCCGAAAAACTGGGATAAGGACAACATTGTTTGAGACATTTGGATTGCAACCGATTACGATGACATTTTAATATTTGAGCAACTTTGCGACAGCAAGGCATCATAATTTTGCGACATTTATTTATACGTTTTGTATTCGGATTTTCTGGTTCTTTTTCTAAACATTTCTTTAGAATATTATAATCAACTTTTAATTGTTCACTATCCTTCTCCAGGGCCGTTTGAGGGCTATCATTCTTTGATCGTTTTTCCAATGGTGGCAACATACACATTTCATTATAACAACAGAATTTTTTCTCACGTATCACTGCGTCGCAGTTTTTCCAAGTTTGAGTATAAATGCGTTCGGTTTTATCTGACGATTCATAATGTGTTTCGTCTAGCCGAGGAACAATGGCAGGACATTTTGGTTCAAAACCATGGGTTTCCCACATTGACACAAAAGGTTTTTCTTCTTTAGACTTCTTTTGTTTTTTAGTTGTTGCCTCACAAGGCGGTTTGGAGATACGTTTATCACAGCAACATGACAAATGTGTGGGTAAATTTATGTTCGGTTCGTCACATTCAGGCCAATATGATCTGCCACAGGAACTCAATGAGCCCGAACAGCTGGCTTTTTTAGGATGACATTTTTGTTCTTTTACAGGTATTTTACGCCCTTCACACAAGGGTGCATGATTCCAGCTTCCTTTAATGTCAGTAGCGAAACATCGTTGCCAATAAAATAATGTTAGATATTTGGTCCATATGGAGGAGCAATTAGACAAAATCTTTGACATTTTATTCTGTGTATTAAGAATAATAAATTTTGATGGGAAGTTTTATAAAGAATTTTGTTTTTTTTTTATTTTTTTTCAAAAATGTAAATTTTTGTTGAATTCTTATTTAAATTAAAAATTGAAATGAATTTTGATTTTGACATAAATCTCATTTGATGCAAGATAGTCATAACTCAAAAAAATATTTTTCACGAAAAACTTTTTTTAACAAAAACATAATTTTGAATTCATGAATTCAATTTATGGTTAATTTTCCACACGTTTATAAAACAACTGTAATGTAAGAATGGATGCTTAATTTACAGCAATTGTAATTATCATAAAGTATAAATTAATAGTTTTTTCACAAAAAATTATCAATAATAAATAAGGTAAGTCGTAACTATTCATTTTTTAAGTTAACAATAATGATTTTGATATTTAATATTTTTAATAAAATTTTCCTATTCCTGTTAAATTCCTTCACAATTTAATGCCCCTGTAAAATTCGATTAATTATGTGTGTCACGGAAACCAACAATTTTTATTAAATGAAAAGAGATTTATAAATTCTAATCTAAAAATCTAACAAATTTTTTTACTATACCAGATATTTTTGCAATTTTATAAACAGTCCATTTCGAATTAAACATAATTAAAAAAGGATTTTATAATTACAGTGAAATCGGGTTAGAGTGAACACTTTTTAAAATGAACTACTGGATACTACGAACGCGCAAATTATTATTATGTAGACTTTAAAATAAAGAATATCGCCAACCTCTCTAAAGGGAATTTCCAGCTTCTTGCAAAAAAATGTAAAATTAAAAGTTTTTGTTTCTTATTTGTATCTACTGACAATTATATCTTTATTTTTTGTTGTTGTTTTCATATACATGTTTTTTTTAATAACGTTATTTTTGCTTTCTTTATTAAGATATTTTATGATTTTAATTCCATTTGATAGTTTTTCAGTATTTTTATATATGATCTTGTTGTGTGTTGTAAATATAATCAAAATAAGTTTAAATAAATCAAAATTGTTTCTTTCTCCAAAACTTAAGCAAGAAAAAATTAAAAAAAAGCAGTGGAGTGAGAGTTACAGTCATTTTCAATTAAATTTCGTGTAGTCAAGTACACTATTTGTGGCGCTAAAAAACATAAGCAGAAAATACTTAGCTGAGTCCTGTGCCATAATTAGTTTGGATTTAACAATTTCACTGCATTGGAGGATTCAATACAACCGCTGACTGGGTCTTAAGCCCATTATGGAAATCGGTTATTAAAAATATGTGAGACCAATTTAAAAGAACATGAATTAGGTGCTGAACAAATATTCAACGCAGATGAATCTGGACTCTTTTGGAAGATGTTATCGGAAAAAACATACGTTAGCTATAATGAAAAACGACACCAGAAACAAAACTCCAGAAAGTAAGAATAACATTTTTGGTATACACTAAACCCTCATACGTTAAAACCAAAAGCGCGATCGTTTAACATAACGGTTCGTTCGTCGGTTTGCAATTTGGGTTTTATATTTTACACATTTTATCTTTTTTTAATTTTGGGTTAAATCAAATTTACATCTAAAAGTCTTACCAACTAAGATCATTTTGCTCTTCGACAATGTCCCATGCCATCCGGAGGAGCAGAAGATGAATTTATTTTATTGGTATACATGTCCCCAAATGTTCTAAAATTATGCAACCGATCGATCAAATATCAAAACTTTATTACAAAAAACATCTTTAAAAGCTGAAATGATTTTTTTTGACAGAATTAACACTCAACGATGCTACTAACAATCATATGTTGTATTGGGAAAATTTATCGTCATATATAACAAAGAAGTATTGGATTCCTTTACTAAGTGGTTGTGTAATTGCAGAAGAAAAGGCATATTTCTTAGATTTCTTAAACATATTCCTGAAGAACCACACCATGAAGTTTTTTAACATTAATTTCACAACACTGCAGATACTGCAGAGGACATCAGAGAATGGGACAATATTGAATCTGTTATTCCAGATTCAGTTAAAGACAATCTTTGTATAAGAATAGATAAGGGTTATAATGGTGTTGAGAATGAATATATTCCAACAACTCTTGCTGTGAAAATTTTTTAAAAAGCAATTTAATGGACTGAGAACAAAACTTATGATTGCGAAAATAATTTTATAAAAATTTCGTAATTTACCTGTATAAAAACCAAAAAGTTCCTGTAGAATGAAACAAGCATTAATAATTTTTACCTATTTAAAAGGATAATAAAAATTGTTTAAAAAAAATTTAATAAATTTTATTTATTTATATTTCAATCTTGATAAAGTGAATTTTAGGGATAAAGTGAACAGACCTTGTAGTTAGTTTACTCTAACCCGATTACACTCTACTTATCAAGAAATTATAATTCAAAATTCCATTGGAACAAATTCAAAATTCTTTGCACATGTAAAAATACAATTTGTAGCCTTAAAAGCTTTAAACTATAAAAAATATTTTAAACTGTTTTTTTGCAAATATTCTTGTTTTAAGAACAATTGGGTATAAATTCATTTTATTACTTAAGTATGCGTTACCATTAAAAAGTCTAGCAGTTTTTGTTGATGGTCCCTAAGAAACGACTAGTGGCATATTATTCACTACAGACTTGACCAAAATTGTTATCGAGTAGAATATTGGCATTTATTGGTCACCTGATGGTCCCGATATTATGTTTGGCACATTGGATCTAATCAATTTACTACTTATTTTTAATCATTGTGGTAACTGCAGGGACTTTTTATAGTTATATAAAGATATAAAACATTAAATGAACAAACACATTTTACAGTTAGAAAATCTGATACAAGATGATGACAACATTAATTAAAATAGTGAGCGGTTGTAAAGAAAAGAAGGACAAAAACTGTTTTTTGCTGAAGGGTAAAAGAAAATATCAAATAGAAACAGAAATTAAAATACACCAATATATATTATATTCACACACATATAAATTATTACAAAAAGTTATTTCGAAATGCAAAATAAAATTTTATAAAAATACACACATTAAATGTCTAATAAGAATTAAACGGTTTACACTGAAAATTCACAGGATGCCAATTTAAAAGAAATTTGTTTAATGTAATTTTTACTTTTGTATTTATGTTGTATAAGTTCAATACTATCATACAAATTTTCAAAGAAAAGTGTTCACTCGATTTTGTATTTTATTTGTTTTTTTTTCTGTGTATTTTCGTTTTCTGTAAAGAAAACGTTTTAACCTTGAAGGCAAGTTTATTGCCAAAAGGCATAAATAAATGAACAAAAAACATAAACACAATTTTAAGTATTCGTTAGAGTTGGTAGATTTTTTGTGTTTTTATGTTTTAATTTCAGTTGCAATTTATATAAATTTTATAGTATTTGTATTTAAGTGTATGTGAACAATTGTACCGAAGACGTGTATATGTAGTTGTTGCGTGTTGATGAAAATGTAAAATGGGTTTGCCTTTCAAGTTAACTTATGGTTAAGTAGTGTTGGTAAGTGATTTCAGTAATACATCTTAATTTAAAACTGAGAGAAAAAAGTAAATAGTGTTGTGCAAAATTAAAGCCCAACTAATTTATGTTTTACATCTTTTTGTAATAAAATAAAACATAACAAACACGTACAAAATTGTTTTTTTTTTTAATTTTGTATAAAGTTGTATTAAAAATATTTGAAGAATTTTTTTTCTTCAATTCGTTACCATTATTGTGATATTCTCTTAATCTTAAACATAAACGAACACTTCTATTATTTTGTAAGGAACTGTATATACTTTCTAATGTAATAACCCAATAAACACAAAAGTTAAAAAAATTAATACCAAAATTAAATATTAATTTATTTAATAAATAATTTTGTATTTAAACATAAATCGAATTGTTTGTGAGGTTATTTTTTATTTATGTGCTTTAAATGATTGTGTGTGTGTGTGAGAGAATATGATAAAATTAATGTTGATAGTAAAGACATGCAATTTCTTTATTAAATCGTATATAATAACTGATAATAATAAAATCTATATAAAACGAGTAAAATGAAATAAAATGGTGGAATCGTTAGGAGTAAAAGAAATTGTTTAAGAGTTTTTATGAAAAGTTATGAAAATAATTTTTTTAAAAATAATTTATTCTTTTAAATTAAAAGAAAAAATATTTATTCTAGAGCCGACAATTAATTATAATGTTAGCATAAATTTTTTGTCTTCCGATGGCCATTACAAATCTGGCCACAATCATGTGTTCAAAAGTCACTGCTTTTCAGTATAATTCAAATTCTTTTTTATTATAACTTATAGCAATTTTTTATATTTATTCATTTTTCCCAAAAAGAAAAATATATATGTGTGTTAGTGAGTTCTAAACTATAAAACACTTTTGCTAAAATCTGAACATTTCCCTTTTGGCATTTAGAAACGTCTTTCATTCTCGTCGCTGTATGTGTGTTAATGTGAAAGTACTAGAACAACGTTTTGGTGAATTTAATGGACAATAAACAAGATAAATTGTAGATTGTGGTATCCAGGTGGTGTTTGGTTGAGTTCTATTTTCTTTTTGAATGTTTTTACAGTTTAACACCTACAAGGAGTGAGGGATAGTTAAAGTAAATTGTTGCTTTAATATTCATTCATACTATTCATATTATACAGGACATTAATTTTATTCTAAGATAAATTCATAGAATCAAATAAATAGAAGAAGAACAAAAATTCATCTTACAATTATTTATTTCACAAGATAAATTTGCAAATATATTTTATTTCATTTTATTAAATGAAATGAGCAAAAATCTAAAGATTTTATCAAGGGAAAATATTTTACAATTTTAAGAAATTCTCATAGAAATCTCAAAAAAAAAAAAAAAAAAAAAAAAAACACATTAATAAGTAAAAGAAATTATTAGATAATTTAATTTTTATTACACTTTTGAGATGGAAAGAAAGAAAAAAATGAATATTTCCTTCTGAATATATAAATAAATATTTGATACTTATAGAAAATAAAACATATTTATGTCTATTAAATATGTAGTACTTTATATTCACTCTAATATATTTAAGATTCTCCTCTTTTCCATAAAAAACTATTCACTCATTTTCCATCTGCCTGAAATTTAACAACACTAGACACAACAGAATATTTAAAAAACACATTCATATAAACTTAAATAAACATTTAGAAAAATTGAATAGAAAATATATGTATTTTGCATCTAAATTGGGAAAATGTGTGTGTGTTGTCATTTAGAAAATAAACTAGACCAGACCAATCAAGTCAACCAACCAAATAAAATCGAATGCCCCACTATTTGCATATTTTCATTTTACATGTGGTACAATATTTTTTTCCAATAATATTTTTATGAAGTTTGATTTTCCTTCATTGTTTTAGTTGTTGTATGTGAAAATAATACCAATGAAGCGGAAAAAATGAATTTAAAAAATTTTCACAGAATGTAGAATGTTATTCCATTTTTTCTTTCTATTTTTTTCTTCATAGTGAGAAGAATAGAAATCGGTTACAAGGGTTAAATAGGATTATTTTCTGTTTTAGTATTTTTAGCATTCCAATGTAATGAAATTTTGGTTCATGTCATAAAATTTTATTAAATTTCTCTTAAGTTGTTGTTTTGCTTTTTATGGCAAAAAGAAAAAAATGAAAAATGATTGTCTAAAGAGATAGAAAATTACTTTAACGAAAACATTAATGAATGAAAATATCTACTATGATCCAAATAAAACAATTAAATATAAATTTTATTTCCATGTAGTTAAATGTTTAATAATTAAAAAATACATATTTTTATCATAGGAAACAATCTTAGATAAATTTTGATTGCAATATATGAAAGAATTAATACTAAATGTAGTTAAATGGAACTGAAAATCTGAAAAATAATTGTTTTTTATACTTTTTTAAAGAATAATTCTGTTCTCTCTAAAACAGTTATTTAATTTAAAAAATAAATTCTAAAACACATAATTTTCTCATGTAAAATTATTTTCAAGTTATTTGTGTTTAACATAATTTGATTTTAAAGTATAATTAATATTATTTCAATTTATGTGTGACTAATAATAATCATACGCTCTAGTAATTTAAACAAAACTTAATCACTTGTATTCATTTATATTTTATTTAAATGTTTCTTTTTACGATGTTATGCTTTTGTTTCAATCTTGCTTTTTATTATTTCTTTCACTTTGTCCTCTTCTTTTACAAAATTAACAAAAAATATAAACATTATGTTTTTGTCAGATTTCTTTATGGCATTTTTAGCTTTCTTTCCTTTTGCATTTAAAAATAAAATAAAAAAAACAAGAACAAAAACTGACAACATTTCCCGTTTGCGGTTTTGTTGTTGTTATTTTTTAACCTCTTTTAAGTATATTTTTTTATTTAATTGAAAACAAGTGAATGCCACTATCATTGAATATATGTATATATATGTGTAGAAAATGTGTGTGTATCAAAGCATTCCAACCACAAAAATGGATAAGTGTGAGTGTGCGGCATAAGAAGAAGAAATAAAAAGTTTGTTTTAATCTAAATAAAGAAAAATTCGATTTAAATTAACAAACTTAAGTTATTTAAATCAATTAAGTGTGTTGAATTTGTTTTGTGGGATAAATAAATTAGAATTGGAATTAGGTTATTTTTTAAATATGAAGTGTTTAATTGTAGTCTTATTCTACCTATATATATATATATATATATATATATATATATATATATATATATATATATATATATATATATATATATATATATATATATATATATATATATATATATATATATATATATATATATATATATATATATATATATATATATATATATATATATTTATATATTAAATCCGTATATAAATATACGGACTTAATAACAGATTCGTCTATATCGGGCATTCGTAATTCTCTGGTAATAGCTTGAGATAACTCCAGTTTTGTATTGATACCTTCCATGTATTTACATAATATAAGTGTTTCTTCTCTGTTATGACTCTGTCATGTACGTTTTTAGTGTCTGGCTTAAGCTCTAGTAGAAGGTCGCCTTTCTAAGTTTATCGTACCTTGCTAACTTCTTTTCCTAGTTCCTTTATTCAAGAACCGTTCTAATTTTCTTTTGGATGTAATTTTCTCAAAGCAAAGAGCATTTATTTTCTTCTTTGTAACCTTTGTCCAATTCTCGGTGTTACCCTGGTACTCTACAATAACCGGGTTATCTTCAGATTCAATTACATTGTAGGCAATTTAGCCGAGTTCTCGGTTTTAACGTTTTTACGTTTATTCTCTCCCTTTTTTGGCCACTTCATAGAAGAGGTTTAGGTGGCTTGGTCGAATATAACCCTGCAAATTTTAGGGTTACTGCAACGCCAAAAGCAAAGCCCATCTTTTGTTTTATTAAACACCATACGAATTTTTCTCTTTTATGGCAAGATGAATGTTATTCTTGTTCATAAAGCGTCTATGAGGTTGACAAAAAGTGTACTTAATTCTGAAAAAGAATCTGATATACGGTCGACGTTTTTCCTTTTTTCCATTGGTGATGGGCACACACCCATCATACTAGCGTTTTGTCCTATGTGCCAGGAAGTCATCACAACCAACCTAAAATGGGAAAACAGACGCTGACTTGTGAGCCGCTCAATGTGAGACAGACGCTTCCGGATTTCGATTGACTAGAGGAATCATAAAGACGTCACACATCTAACTACCCCCTATTGAGGATACCTCCTATGGGGAATGCGTCATCTGATCGCCACGACAGAGAATCGTTCGAAGACTCATGTACCCATTTGTAGTGCGTCCTCGGATTGTACAGCTTATGGTTGGGGACCGTTTATCCATCGCAGCTGACTTACATATCTGTAAGCCGTTCAGCTATCCGCCACTAGTTGCCCGAACAGGGCCCTATCACATATCTTTCTATCCATCCATCTATCTTTCTATTTATCTATCTATCTCTCTATCTATGTATCCATCTATTTATCTTTTTATATATCTATTTATCTATCTATCTATCTATCTATCTATCTATCTATCTATCTATCTATCTATCTATCTATCTATCTATCTATCTGTCTATCTACTTATCTTTGGTACTATTCATTATCTTTTTATTTGGTCTCAACTCAAAGCGGATATCTCAAATCGTTGTACAGTCACGTTGTGACCCCATGGTTTTCTTTGCAAGCAGTGAGACCATGCGAGGGTTGACAAGGGGGTCCCTATGAGACCCAAAGCCAGAGCCAGATCCGCGTTAATAGGCGAAAAATAAGTCCAAACCTATACCACCAACTTAAAGGCGACAATCCTCGAACGTATCTTGTGACCTGCCACGTTTTACCAGGACAGAAGCGGTTATGGCGTTAGCCTTAAAGCCATTTCCATAGAATATCACTCCCACGTGTTGAAATCCCAGAATACCAGAATACAAATATCCGACGAACTATTACTGCGAGAATTCTATAATTTATAGATAGAATATAATTTATAGATAGAATCAGCAGACGGTCCCCTATCAATATTCCCAATTAATCTAATAATGGAATTGAGCGAATCTTCGCCGCTCATACACGTTGCGATTAATTATTTTTTTCTGAATCGATAACGAGTAGAATTTTTGTGTTAATGATTACAAAAAATATAGACTTTTAAATTTAAAAAAATGCAATTTTATTCAAATTATATTGACAGTTTTCAAATTGGAAATTAATTTGAATGAACCTGTATAACTAGTAATTTTCAATTTCGAAGTATATAACAATTAAAAAATAAATTATCACATTAATTCTAGACCAAAATTAAAATCAAGCATCAGTTCATAAATAGCAAATATCATTGTATTGATTAACATAACAATAATCAATTTTTTATTACTTAAAATAGAAGATACAATTATATTTCTTAACTATTAAAGAAACACAACATAATAGTCTTCTTACAAATTAATCTTATTTTCTATAAATTAACATTAAATCTTTTCTATTTTTATGCTTAGACATACAGTTATTTTGTATTTTAACAGATTTCGAATATAATTAATCTTTCACTTTTTTCCTCCTTTTAATTTATTTATGGGCTTGTAAACAAAAATGTATTCATATTCGAAATCAAAGAAGAACAAATAAAAATAACAACAATATAATAAATTAACTTAAAGATACTTTCCCAAAGGTAAGAAAAATAAGAATTTTCCCTCTTTTTTCCATTTACATTCTCGAATAAATAACAATTTCTACATGTGTGAACTCATGTATAATTTATTAATTTTCAAGTAATTAAGTTAAGTTGACAAGTTTACTGTTTTCTTTTACTTTTTTCTTTGAGAATTTATTTCCTTTTATGCCAAAGAAACGAGAAAAATTATAGGCTGAAATATCATTTGGTTTTTTAATGACATTTTATAGGAGTAAAATAAAAATACAAACAATAGTATATTTTTAGGTGGTGGTAAATAATAAATGTGTTTTAGTTTTTTGATGTTATCAGCAATTTATTTAAATATATGTATTTATTTATATTATAAACTATCAATATATTCTAATAAGTTTATATCACTCATTTGTTGCGAGAAAGTCATAACTCAAAAAATCAATATATTCTTCAAATTCGTGAAAAAAACTTATTATTTAGTTAAATTTTCAAACGCATACACTAAGTCTGCAATGCGAACTCAACAACTACCGATGCTTTATTTCCGGCAATAATCAGTTAGTTATAAAGTTGGCACAATATATTTTTGTTGAAATCTTGTCTGATATATTAATGGTTCATTCACGAAAATTTGCCAGATTATAAAATACCTTATTTACTATACACTGCTGATGTTAAGTCGAAAGTTGTAAATTTTGTGTTATGATAATTCTACCAGCAAGTGAGCGATATGTAAGATTTATTCAAAATCAATTCCTGTTTAACATATTTAAGCAATAATATGTTGAATAATTAATTTATAATATTTTTACACACTTTTATTTAACACATTTAAAGCTCATATTTTATTTTCAATAGTTCACTTAATCTCTTTATTATTAACAAAAAATATTAATCCGCTTTAGGTATTAACTTTAGAGAATTTATGTGTTAATATTCATTTACATGTATTTGTTGCTAAAGATGGCAAAAAATAAATCTACTACAAATTATTCAATGGCATGTTCTTTTAACATATTAAATATTTAATTAAGTTAAAATTAGATTAGTGAAACCGGGTAAGAGGAAACATAATTTCTGTAACAATTCAATATTGAATATTTCATGCAATTGTAAGCTCTAAAATGAAGTATGAAAAGTTAAAAAAATAGGATTGGAAAATTTCCCCCACGCTTCTTCTATAAATATATACAATATCATAAAATTGTTTGCCATTTACTTATTAAATTTAAAAGATCCTTTGACATTTACAATTTATTTTTCTACTCCACCAATACAATTAACTAAATGTGATTTTCTTATAATATAAAAACAATTATTTGCATTATATTTTTATCTTTTCTTTCTTACTATTATTTTTTCATACTTTTGACGCATGATTTATCTTAAAGCTTTACGCTTGAACATAGTTGATTTAAGATTGAATAATTTTTTTAATGATTTTTTTTACTTTCGTGGTGAAATAATATTGTACATATTACAATTTATCAATATTAATATATCAAATTATATAACGATAAATATTTAAAATTACTTCTAAATATTAAAATTTCAAGCAGTTAAAATTCAAGAATATTCTCAAAACGCTGTATTTACTATGCAACAATGTTAAATAACCATTTTTTATCTATGAAGCAAAATCATTACTAAAAAAGTTAAATTGTTATTATTTTAATTAATTTTACATTGATTTCTTGTTGTGTGTATAGACTGTTATTATATTTTATTGTTATTATAAATCTGTTATATAACGTATATGTATGTTTGTATGTATGTGTTAAAGTATAACTTTTTTTTATTTTTTATCGTTTCATTAACGTCTTAAAGTTAGTTTCAGAATAATTCTGCATGATATTCAACCATTTGTTATAACGAATTGTTGTTGTTGTTCGCATTTCGCTTATAAATTATATACAATTTAGTAACGGCATTTTATTAACTATACAACAGAAGACAACAGAAGACAACAACAATTACAACTTTTACAATAACAAAATTTCTTTTGTGAAAAATATGTCTGTTGTTTGGTTGTTTCGATGATTGGAAGATGGTGTTTGTTTGTTTTTTGTCATTGAAATTTTTCTTCTTTTGTTATCTAATTTTTGCTGATCATCTTCATAATTATGATTCTCAGAAACAACAATATTTTCTTTCATTTTTATTTCATCATTATTATTATTATTATTAATAGCAATTTCATGATTATTGTCAAATATCCTTCTTGTTGTCATACACTCACACTTACACATTCACTAACACATATATCCAAATACTTGTTAGTTGTATGTATTTGAAGCGCAACTTAGTATATTATTATTCATAAGATTATGATTAAGATTTAACTAGAAAGAGAAAACAGAATTATAAGAAATAATAAATTGCAAAAAATAACAAAAGAAAATACAAATATACTCACTCTTCTTCTTCATATCTTTTGGGATTCATAAATTTTCCAAAAACAAGATATTTTTGTTAAGACACTAAAACATTATTTTGTTTGCGTTTCTTTTCTTTATTTTTTTTTTTTTTTGTTATGTTTAATGCAGACTTTTCGACCAATAATCGAAATTAGGTGTCATTAATCAATAAACTAAATTAAGAATAGAGAAGATATATATATGTGAATAATATTTTACCAGATAATCAATGAAAATTTTTTAAGGGGAAGAAATAAAAACGAAAGTACATTCAACAAAAGACAAATTACAGAAATAAAATATTTTTATGAAAAAGATTATGTTAAAATAAATATTTAATTAAATCAGTTGTTACCCCTAGATCAACCCATATTATAATAACTAGTCGGGATCTTAGACATATAACTAGTCTTTTTAGACAGTTGAATGATTAGTTCGAGATAACTTAAAAAATAACTTATTTCATAAAGCCTGCAAACATTTCTATAAGTTGAAAATATTGCACAAGGAAACTATTCGTTTACCATTTTAAACACCGATCCTTGGAAAAGGCTCTATATAATAATATATTCTTGGGTTTACTTATAAATATTGTTACAGAAGCATAAATTTTTGACTCGGTTGAAATTAAATGGTATATTAAGCTTTAATGTCCGTTCACTTTTCTGGGAAAGGGCCTTAAAAGGGAAATTAGTGATAATTTCCAATAAAATTGGTTTATATATAAGATTTTTATAAGCTCAACACCGTTTTCCGGGAAGGGACTTCATAAGGAATAAGATTGAAAAATTCTTAATACACGATTTTCATTGAAAGTTTTATCCCAAGTATTATTTGATATTTTTATCAAGTTACATTTGTAAATCATGTCCAGTTATTATTTTTTCAACAGAACCCAACTTGTGTCAACAAAAAGTTTGCCAAGCATTCAAAGCTGTGTCATCAAACTGTTTTTAGTGTTATTAAACAGTATCGAGAGAACTTATCTCTTGATAGTTCAGGTTCAGGTAGAAGGAATGGTCCAAATAATGCTTCTGAAGCCAAAATAATAAAAATCGTTTTCCATAGAGCTCCTTACATATACGGTAGGAAATCAGCCCGGTTAGCTCAGTGATTATGTAAAAAGAAACAAACTACTTGTTACAACAGTCTCTATAAATACCGAAATTTACATCAAGGAATATATACAAAAAACGCTTCTTCTCTTCATAAGACATTGACTTAACAACAGCATTTGGTTTTTTACGAACCTTTCATATATCAAACAGGATTTCAACAAAAAATATATTTTGACAATTATATAATTTATTCATTATTGCCAGAAATAAGGCGTTATTTTGGTTGTGTCCCTGTAGTTGCTTAGTTTACATTGCAGATTTTTTGTAAAGATTTTAAAAATTATTAATTAATGAATATGCAAAATCTCTATCTGTCCGAAAATTAAAGAAATGACACCTTGAAAAAATTGATTTTTGAGTAATGAATATCTTGCATCAAATATAACAAAATATGGACCGATATTAGATATATTAGTAACATATATTTAAAACTATTTCAATATAATTGGTTTATATTTAAGAGTTTTATATGCTTAACACCATATTCCGGGAAAGGGACTTATGTGGAAGATAAGTCATATAATGGTTCCATCACAAGCCAGTTTTTTGGGTTATTTAATTAAATGCGGAAAATTTTTCTAGGCGATTGAATGTTCCAATAGACTAACAAACGGACACAGCTAAATCGTCTCGAATATCAATATTATAGATCATTTCTTTTTGGCATTACACAAAATTAATAAAACATCATCAATATTTGTGGTAATGTAGGATATAAAAAGGATTTTTATGATATGAATATGAATATATTTTATAAAAATAGCATTTAAGGTCTATAAAAAGTATACATAATTGGTATCAGGCTCTTTCTCCGATATCTTAAAAAATAGTTCTGTTTTTGATTTTATATCAAATTATAGTTTTTTATTAAGTGAAAACATTTCTATTTTTATGATTCACTTTTTGTAACGAATTACACTTTTAATTAGTAAAGCCCTATTAACACCAAAGTAATTAAAGGTTCAAATAAATTCTGACATCCAAAAAAATTAAATTAAGGTAAATTAAAAGACCATTTCCATTATTAAGAATCCCCACACCCATCGACTTGTTTATTATCTAATTTATTCAAACACTTTTTATTTGAATTTATTCTCTTCATCTTTTTTATTTGACGTCCATTTTTAAGTTTTTAACAGGAAAGAAAATTCAATTTATTACATCAACTTCTCTCATTCTTTGAATAAGTATTTAATAAAAAATGTTTAAATTTTTTGGGAAATTATTTTAAAGATAAATACTTTATAAACTAAATAGAAAATAATAATAACAACAACAAATAAAAACACAAAATTTAAAAATTATAAATTCATAGAAAATCTGAAGTTTTCAATCATTTTCATACATATTTTCAACTTAATAAAAACATAACTTTTCTCTCAACAGCTGCCGGGATATTTATTTTGAATACATTTCAATTATTTGTGCAAGAAAGCAAAATATGAATCCAGGCCACAAATTCATTTTTCTACAAAATGATGGAGTGAGAGTTAATCAAAGTTTTTCAGAAAAAAAAAACAACAACAAAAAACTTTAAGTCAATTATAGCTGTTGAATTTTTGTTTTATATGCTAAACGGAAACCAATTTTCAATAACTTATTTCATTGTTTTCAGTCTTCACATAAATTAAGCTTGTTCTACAGTTCATTCTTCCTTCGGATGTTATTTATATATGAAAATTTATTTTGAGATCTTCCATCATCATTATTGTTAAAAAGGAGTTAAAAGATTAGTTATATTGATTGTAATGTGGAATCCTGGAATAGTGTTAATTATTAACAAAAAAATACATTGACATAATATTCTACGAAAATATCATATTTTGTTGTTTTCTTCAAAATTGAAAATTATTAACTAACAAAATTAGTACAACATTAAAAAAGTTATAGACCGATCCTCTGAGATAAAATCAAATCTCAAACAAATAATTTCCTTAAACAAATGAAACTAATGGGAATAATTCTATTAAATTTTTGACAGATGATGTACAAAATTGTTCTAAGATTTAGAAAAGCAAAAGAAAAAAAAGATTTCTATTGAAAAACTATATTTCTATATGAAGAATACTAATATGTCTATTAAAAGAAAATTAATTTTGTTGTAAATATGTTTAATTTTAGTCCAAATTTTCCAACATTATGAAAAGTATACATTTTTTGTGCAAAATAATTTTAAAGTCTCAAAAATTATTTTATTTTCAACAAAATTGAAAAAAAAAAACAAAAACAAAATTAAAAAAAAAAGAAAAAAATAATAAATAAAATGCTGATTCTTCAATATCCTCCACCACAAATGCTTGTGAAGTAAACACGTTATACATACACACTCACACATATACTCACATATACATAAAAGTTTTGCTTAAATATACTAAATGAACAATAAATGAGTGTTAAAAATAGTTTTAACTTTTGCTATAACTTTTTTCTACTGAACCGATTTTGATAATTATTGATAAAATTACATTCTAATTTATCGATTTTTGATTGACAATTTTACGAAAGTTTTCACTTGAATTTAAATATATTGCTTTTAGCGATACACACAGAATGACGAATTTAATATACCCTTTCACCACTTGTGATGGTGAAGGGTAAAAAATGTTAATTCAACTTCCAATTTCAATTTATAGCATCTCATGTTTTGAATCGTTTTATAATTTTCATAGTTCTTTTCTAACATAAACTTTATGAAACAATTTAACTTTAAAGTCTTTTATCCCATTTAAACCAAATATGTTCACAAAAATGTGTGTTTCTACCAAAAAAACAAGTAAACATTTTTTCTCAGTTTTGAATTTATATTTTTGTATATTTTTGCTTATTTTGGACTTAAATTAGTTTATAAAATTCCACTCTAATATTTCGTCCTATACAAGCTTTTACAACACCCAAGACAATAAAGTCGATGTCAAATTTTGTCTGGCCAAGAAATTTTTTTCTTTGTACTAAAAATAAAATTTTCTTTTTTGTTTTTACACTCTTTGTGACTTTTAGTCAGTTGATTTGACTATTCATTGTGCCGAAGAAGAAGGAAATAACTAAAATATTTGCTAAACTAAATACTCATTCATACTGTTTGTCGACAGTGATTAATATAAGTATAGAGATTTTTATATAATTGCAGGATCTGAATTGAAACAGGGCGGAGATTTTCTATACATACAGAGCAGAGACTGTGACAAAAACATAAAAAAATTACTTTTATATATGGAGACAGGACGAAATAGGGACTATTTGGACAATTTGGGATAGTTCTTTGACGGACTGAGAAAAGTGACAAATACAGTGTTTTAATTATTTAAATGTGAAAATAGAGTTTGAATTTGTAAATAAATGTAAGTTAAAATATGAAATTATGTATTTTATTTAATGGTGAAAAGGTGCAAATAGAAGGAGGAAATCACGGAAGTACTTAATAATTCCTTAAATTTGAAATAAAAATTTTCAAAGTTTTCGTATCTTCGTTGCCTATAATGAATAAATTGAGAAAAATCGACTCTCTCTCTCTCTTTGTTATAACTCAAAGTCGAGTTTGTCAAGAGACTTCTTTTCGAGGGAAAATAAAAAAATCACGATTTTATATTTCAAAAATAACATTGACACTTTTTGCTTGCGGTCAGATGAACATTTAGTTTAGAAGACAAAAACTTGTACCACCACACAGCGATCTATTAAAGATCCACATAAAAAATCGCTGTAGCTACGGATATACCAGCCAAAACATTTGAACATTTCCTAAATTTTCACATTTTGTAAAAAATGTTTATATTCTAAAAAACAGGAACTTTTGCACATAACTGTATCCTAAATGGTCTCTATTATATGAATCAGTGAAGCACCCAAAAGGGTGTTTCTTTCCCAATTTGCATTTAATTCTTATATAATTTGTTTCATTTAAAATGTGGCAAAATAAAAAAACAGTATAATTTAGACATTTTTTATTTTCAACTTGTTTTCAACTTTTTGCCAATATTTATTTTGGTATAAGAAGAATCTAATGCTAATTTATTATTTAGTATAAAAAAATGAAATATAAATTTAAAGGAAAATTTATTTGAAAATATTTCAAATCTTTAATAATTTAATGAATTTATGACAATTGTTCTGCTGAAAATGATTTAAGTATAATTAAGAAATAAATCGTTAACTTCAAAGTTTAGTATACTTAATTAACTTATTTCATTTAATAGCAAATTAATAGTGACAAATTCCATATAGAAACATCAAATGTTTATTCCAAAAAAAATTATAAATAGTATTATTTCTCATAAAAGTCAATTTATTTATTACGAGCTAACGAAGATATTATGCCGATTATTTATCTCAGTTTTGTAATATGTGTTTGAACATAAATAATTAACGTATAAATTAAAAAAATTCTGAAATATTTAATTTCCTTTTCCCTTCAAAACTTATCGAGTCATTCATTACCTTATGCTTCATTTAGTTCAATTATTTGTATTATTTTCTTATCTTTTGCAAAATATCTCTAATTAATCTCATTTTAGTTGCAACTTGGAGTTTATTTCATTAATGGTCATTCAGCAGCAAATTCATTGATCCATAAAACTTGGTATTAATTTCTTTCCATTTTGTTCTGGAGACAAATCTTTTATTAAAAAATGTTACCATAGAAGCAAATGATTTTTTATTTTTCTTGTAAGAGAATAAGAATAAAGTGCTTTGCAAAAAGAATCATATATTTTCTTTCAATATCCTAACAACCTTTTAGTGTTTGCAGAGAAAATATGTTTCTGTTTTCAGCATTTTTTGAAAAAAATTCACACTCAATTTTAACTTTTCTTTCTTTTGTTAAACACTTCCTTTTTAGATCAAATCATTTAATATTATTTTTTTTTCGTGAATCCAATAACCTTACAATAGGTAAAGTCGGACACAATGCAATGTACAAAATATAGTACATTGTATTGTGTCCCAAGATTTGCAAGTTTTCTAAAAAATAAAGACCAGATAGACAAGTGGCGCAGTTGGTTAAATATAATGCAGTAAATTGTCGAAATGAAAATAAAACAAACGTAGAAAAAATAAAAAAACCTTAAAGTTACACCAATAATATTTCTCAACACTACCTCATGTTTTGTAAATTTAAAGTACATTTTGGTCAGTGTAAACCCGAATAAAATATTTCGCTTTGTCATTCCTTTTTAGCCAATATATTCTGTTGTTGATAAACAACTTTTGGTAAATTACATGATGGTGAAACTTAGACAAAATACTTATAAAATAAAAGTTCACAAATTTCTCGCTACATTTTCATTTGTTCCGAAATAACCAAAAATAAAAAGATTTTATGTGAAAAGAATGCATCAGTTAATGGCGGTAAAAAACAATGAAACTGAAGAATTTCACACAAAAACATACAGAAAATAAAAAGAAAAATAAAAAGTCGGAAAAACATTAGAAAATATGACTGTTATGAAGAACTTACATCTCAAATAAAAAGTGGTTTTACTAAAATGAAATGTTTGTATCATTTAAGCACAAACTAAATACTCTACACTTAATACTTCTTAAACGGTTACTTGTTAAAATTATTGACATCATCACATAACTCAAGATGCCTTTTAAGTAGAGAAGAGCGATATTTTCATGACTGTGATTTAGTCACTGAGATTGGTAAATTTTTCCTCTTTTGTTGCATGCTTAAATGTATTTGTTTTTATTTTGAATCAGCAAAATTGCTTAAAGGTAATACTGATCATAAATTTGCGATTCATCTAAAATGAAAATTATCCGTTTGCTACGTTGCACAGTGTGAACTCTAATAGAGACTCCAATATTTAAAGTAAATAATGCCCTCTGTCATTTTTTCCTGAATTCTTTTTAATAAACATAAAAAATACTTGTTTTCTTTTGAAATACTGTGATCAATGTCACTGTTTTGAAGAACAGTGATTTAAAAACCACTTTCACTGGAAACGACGTTTTTAAAAAATCACGGTACCGCTCATCTCTACTTTTAAGTGTATTATAAATAAATGAATCAACCAGAAATAATTTGAATAAACTGCTTGTTAACAAAGAAATAAATGGAAATTATTTTTTAACACAAAATATATTTATTCAAATTTATAGACATGCAAAAGTCAAACTTCTTCTCCTGGCCAAAAAAGAAAGTAATTCAAGAAAAAATATTATTTCATATTTTTCTAGTTGCTCTGATGTTTAGTTTTTTATTAAAAAGAATTTCCATGTGTATAATTTTTAAAAATATGTTGTTTTGTAGTTTTAGGAATTATATACAAAATCATAGACTCTAGTTTATGAGATACATGTTAATTCTCCTTATAAGAAAATTTTTATTGTTAAAAATTTCAATTTTGTCTTAAAATGAAGTTAATCAATTGTTGTGTATATTTCAATAGCTTAGTAATCCTTTAGTTTTTAGTTTATATAAAATCCTTTTCCATCGCAAACTCATCTCCAGTCCTTTAAATAAAAATCGATACTTTTCTAAGGACAACATAATAATCCATAAACTCCTAATTAATTTAACTTTCATTTTGGTCACTACATATTGTTTAATGAGTTGTAAAATAAATGGAAACAACAAAAAACGTTTTAATAATCAGGTCATTTATCGTTATAAGAATTAACTCTAAAAAATGCTAATAAAAAATGAGGTTAAACATACAAAATATTTAATTTTACTTAAGAAATGTTTAACAAGGTCTCATTCAATATAAATAGTCAATAATAATTAAAATCCAAAATAAGTCCTTAAAGGTGCATTAAAATGGTAATAAATTGTATATAAAAATGAAACAAGTGTATAGCGGATAAATGCTGAATGTCTCAATGTTATAAATATGGACAAAAGAAAGAAATATGAATATAAAACATATTTTTTTAATATTTTCAATTTTTCAAATTAGTTATTTTCTTTTGACGTTTATGAAAAATAATAAAAAATCATATAAATATTTTTACACTTTAATTTTCGTTTATTAAAGACAGAGTAACTTCCTTGTTTTGTTTTTACAATTCTGATATTTGTCGTTGTAGTTTATTTTGTGCTCTTCTTTTATGTATTTTATACTTAAAGGCTTCTAAATCAGAGGGATGAAGTAGAGATACAAACTCATGAAATACAAAAAAATGCTTTTAAATATCATTTAAGAAAATGAGCTAAATTCCCTGAAGAGTAGTTATGAATTTTGCTATGAAAAGTGTGAAAGTGTAAGTTTATTTTGCAAAAAAACAGGGGCCTTCTTATAGTAAAAATGAGGACAGGAAAACAACTTTTAAATATAATTCAAAGATGTGATAAAAGGACAGTGAAATATAACTTTTCATGAAATAAAATATTATATTTTGTTATGCTCTATATATAAGTATATTTTTAAAATGAATTTTACTTATATCATAGTGTTTACCTTTATTATTTACTGTGTTTGTTTATTTACCTTTTAAATATTTTCAACAATAATTTCCAACATGCAAATTCTTCAGATATCTTTATTGAATATAGATTTGAAATATAAATGAAATTTATACTTCTTCATTTTAAAAGTTTTCTAATTTTATTTATACAAGTATAAGTGCTTATATATGTTTTTATTTATCTTTTTATTTATCTTTTTTTGAAATCTATTTTTTATTTATCTTTTTTGAAATCTGTTTTTTTTTTTTGTTAATAAACTTTAAATTGGAAAGATATATCTATAAATTTTTAAAATGGACAACAGTAACAACCAATATTTTTTGGATTATAGCAAACACCCTCTGAAGTACATAATAGTTGAGATCTGCTCCTAAGTTGATAGTAAATATTTTGATGGGTTAAATTTAATTCCTGCTGAATCCATTGTAATAAATCTTTTGAGAAATTTTCATAAAATGGCACGTTCTGTAGAATTCATAAATAATAGAAAATTAATTTTACATTTCACATATATTTTCCAAATATATAAATGTTTCAAATATAATAAATAATTTTTTAAGATTTAATCAAAAACATAAATAAATTCTATTTTATATAGGTCTATACAGTGGGCTCAAAATTAAACAAAAGAAAATATAAATAGTTAATATAATATTTATATTGGGTTCAAATTAAGATAAATGTAATCAAAGATCGATGTTCAACATTTTTCGAGGGTCGGTCAATAATTTCCACTAATATCCGTATTATCCCCCCTAAAAAGATTTTTTTTAACGCACTTATAAATATGTTCTCTATGTAACTCAAATGCGATGACTATAACAGCATTGTCATGCTGCAACATCCATTCAAATGGTATTTCTCACTCAACATGATATAACATATGGGCGACCAAAATTTCGTTGAAAATAGGTCGGTCCAATTTTGTTTATATTTCTATAAAGAAATCAACTCAATTGTCCGAAAACTGTTTATATTAAACAAAAACTAATTTGTTTCCAAATAGTCCCCCGGTGAACTATGTGGCACATTTTTGGTAACCTTTGAATTGTTTATTTACGTATTCATATTTAAGAATATTTATGTATTAATTCTATACTTTTAAAATATTTATCGACGAAATTGTTGTCTTATGATTTTATTTTAAATAACTTTTTGTAGGTATAAAATTGTTGCCACCTTTATCAAATCCTCCTTCACACAATATAACATTCTCATTCACAGATACTTATACATGTGTGAAAATGTTATGGTATTGTATGAATAATTATGATTCTGGTATAAAAAGTCTTTTTAAGAAAAAATAATTTACTATTTAACAATTTCAACGCAAATATATGACCAGACAATAAATAACACGACATTCAATTCAAAACGACAAAATAACGAAATTTTACATTAATAAGTATACTTCTTCGTCTTCTGAATATTAATATAGGAACATATACATACAAATTAAGGTTTGTATGTATAAGTTTACATAATATATGCAAATACACACATTGTTAATTTTAGTTTTTGTATGTCCTCTTTTATTGCTGTAGTATTATTCGTTCATATGAAATTCTTAATCAATTAATATCTGTCTGTCCAACTGGTTATTGTAATCTTATAATTCCAACTTAATTAAGTTTTCGTTGATCTTTTATTTTTGCCCTTAAAACTCACAAAATCGATACAATTATAAGAAAAGGTTTTAGAGAAATTCTTTGTGATATGTATCATCTATATGCATATGGTAGGGTATATTTAAGAATTGTTATAAACAAATTAAATATTCTTACTTATTCTTTATACCCTCTTTTCTCTGAGTCATGTCTCAGATTTTCAGAGTGGAAAATTTAGAAAATGTTTATTTGTAAACAAAACAATGTTTGTAGATATTATAATGATGAAAACTTAGTGTAATTAAAAATAACAAACAATTGATTAGACTAAGAAGTTTCTATAACATGTTGTCAGCAAATGTGTAGCAATATTTTGAAATAATTTATTAATTTATCAAAGAAATTATATTCAACAAAGATATTTGTGAAAACATATTAAAATTTAGAAATAGAAGATTTTCCATTAAATTTGTAATGGAAATATCAATATAGGATTTCCATAATTTTGAAAACCATTACATAAGAAATTTATTTAATTGAAAAATTTAATAACTACTTAAATCAACACTTGTCTTCGTTTTTTCTTGTTTCTTCACTAAATTAAACAAGAAAAATTAAGAAGAAGAAGAATAAGAAGAAAATAAATATTTGTTTTTCTATTTTTCTTGTTGTAAGATTTTCATGTCGCTATATTTAGCCAGAGACAGTATTTTCTTCATCCATTCATTATTTTTGAGCTGAAACGTTGATGAGCTTTAGTAACTACAAGACATTTACAAATTATGTCCTTAATTAAAAATTATGATACAAAAAGAAAAAATAAAACACAATCAACTAACAAAAGACAAAATTATAAAGTATCAACTTAAAAGAAACAAAAATGATGATGTTGACGACATGGTCAGTTTTAAAAAATGTTTAATAAAATTATAAAATTAAAAATAAAAATTCAAAATAAGAACTTAATTAAGGTAAATAAATTGTTGTTTACTGTTAAAATTTTTGTTAAACAAATGATAAAATTTTATGCAAATATTTATAATGACATAAAAGAATGAACTTAATGAAAAGTGCAACTGAAAATAAATAACTTAATTAAGAGTTAAAATTAAAAATTTTAAAACAAAATAAATAATTTCTTACCTCTAACACTGTTAAATTTTTTTCATAAAATTCCTTCACATTTTCTAAATTTCTTAATCTTCTTTGATAATTTATTTCATTTTCCTCATTTTCAATCTTCTTCAATGCAATCGCCAACTCATACATAACAAAGTCACCACGTTCTGAAAAAGAAACACACAAAATAAGAAAAAAGAAAGTTTATTTCAAAAACCATTTAAAATAAAATTATTTATTTTCAAAAAGTTTTGTTTTAATCTATTCAACTTTTATAAATTTTAAACCAACAAATAAAAATTGTTTATAAACTTACAAAACCACAAAAATGTTATCCCATAAAAAATAAATTATCTTAAAACCACCTTTTCTAATAATTTGTTTGTACGAAAAGTTTTTATTGTTAATTTTTATTTTATTTTGCAACCGAATTATTTGTGACTTTTTGTGGAAGTTCATCCATCCACATGAATTATCATAGAAAATTTTATACACTCTTCACACATAGTTCTTGCTGTTATTGTAGTTTGTAGAGACAATTTACAACAAAACCTGCTAAAGGATGAAATGAATATTTATTACAAGAATATTATAAATTATAATGCAAGGGCCCTCCTAATATAAGATTATTTGTAAATGTATTGGGAATATCTGATTATTTCCGCTATTGGAAAAAATCATATATGAGAAGAGCTACAGGTAAAATAAGATAAATATAAGTATATATATATATATATATATATATATATATATATATATATATATATATATATATATATATATATATATATATATATATATATATATATATATATATATATATATATATATATATATATATATATATATATATATATATATATATATATATATATATATATATATATATATATATGCACATTTTTTTACAAATCACTGAAGGCAAATAAGGAACCTCAAATTAATTGTCCCCAGAAAATGAGTACAAAAACAAAACGAAATATTTAAAAACAAACCGTCCTCTTGATGGTTATAAAAATATACCGCAACAAATGGTATTAAGGGTAAAAAAAGAGAAAAAATAAAATAAACTAAACTAACTGACTGCAACCTCTTAAGCACAATTTTTCAACACTTGACAATTTATGTGCTTTTTTTACGCTGCCGTACAGTTTTTTCTGTTATTTTTTGTACAAGGATTTTTAGTTGTAGTTTTTTCCTAATAATAACACATATTTTTTTCTCGTTGTTATTTTAGTTTTATATGACGAAAAATTGTTTTTCCTTTTGTATGCATGAACATTTTTTCCTACCGAAATGAAAGTGTCTTGCAAGTTTTATTTTAATTTTTACTTTATTTTACTTTTTTTGCATCCTCTCACACTTCAATCTGTAGGTTTGTAAATTTAAATAGTTTTGATGTCATTGTCATCAACGTTCATCATTTGTCATGGCAAAATATACATACATATTTTAGGTGGGTAACAGAGTAGTAGTCTCTTTTTTTTTGTATAGTAAGTATTTCTATACTTAAGTACATTTTTAAATTATCCTGTGGTACTGATATCGAGAAAATAATTATATGTTGTTACATGTTATAGAATCACTTATTTAATTTTACCTATAAACTCAATAAAGCATGTAATGTATGTTAAAATCGTATTGAAATTTCCTAATTTATAAATAAAAAATTTCTCTATATTCTTTTTTATCTAATTTAACCAGTTTTAAATATTATACGTCTCAGGATAATAAATAAATATAACAAATAACTTCACTGAGTTCAGTGCACTAATATTAATAACTGAAATAATGTCAGATTTAAGTATAAGAGTCCGATAGAACTATACGTGTTACATAAGAAATAATTAAGTTAAAATATACTAATGCATATTCCTATAAACGCATTTAATTTAAGAGGCAAAATAGAGGTACATTTTCTTAGTCCTATTGTGTGCCTTATTCATACGATCAAATGTTCTGAGTGATGTTTTATATGTAATACCTCTGTAAACGAAAATATGAAAATTGTCAAAAATAAAATATTATAAATTGTTGTTTCTTATAATTTAAGGATTTTTTTTAAATGTCAAAACGTAATTTCGACAACGGTATTTTTATGCTTTGGGTAGCATTTTCTGCTGTTGGAAAATCTAAAATTTCTTTTGTTTCAACAAAAAGGAAAAGCATAGTTTGTAGCGAATTGCTGCAAGATACTCCTTCCTTTTATGGATGAAAAAATGAATGAAGATTGTATATTTTGGCAAGATAATGCTGCGATATATATTTCAGAGCAGTGGGTTTAGGTCAGCCAACGGAGAAGTTGTGATCTTCTTTAAAAATTAGTAGAATCAATGCCAGACCATATTTTTAACTTAAGTGCGATTGTAGAAAAATGCCTTTAAAAATTACAGTTATACTCTAAAATTAAGTTAAAAGAAAAAATAACATTAGTTAACAATTTTTAACTGAACTTGATTTAATAAAAATATTATTTTCCCTCTAAATATATTCCTGTTTATTTTTTTAATTCAAAAATATTATGTTCGTTTATAGAAAATATGCACTAGAATATCATATTTTCAAATTGAATATTTTTTGCAGTTTGGAAACATTTATTTTATTGTAGGATCTGGTTTTCAAAAATTCTATTCCTTGAAATATTTTATTCTTTTGCGTAACCTCAAGATCAATTATATAAGGTAACATCATAAACTCTACAGCCTTTTCTCTATAATCTTGCTAGATTTTCTATTTGATGTGTGATTTCATGTCGTTATATGTTTTTAAAGAGGTACCACTTATTTGGTGTCTACTGCCAGAACTATCGGGTAGTTATATATGTTTTTTATTTATTTACTATATAAAATATCATGCTGCTCTCCATTTTATATTTTGTGTTGTAAGTAAAACACTTAAATCTTTTGAGTTTTCTTTTGTTTGCATTTATGTTTAGTTTTATTTAGGCATCATTAAACATAAGTAAAAGATGACATTATGTAAGTCTGTATTTGTATTCGTATGTTTTTGTTAACATTAGAGTATCCAATTATTCGGATTTATTAACTGAGCATTAAAGTAAAATTTTATTGGGGAAAACCATCCATTACGGAAATGTAGGCCCAACATGATATCACTTCTAATAAGATATTTCAAATAGAAATATTACAGGAAATATGATCAGCCCCCACTTTAATTGTAAATTTGAAAAATAATTAATAAGAATTTTCCAAAATAATTATTTTTCAAAAGACATTTTTGTAATACTAATCATAATGTTTATATTAAGTATATTATCAACATTAGCTACTCTAAGCCTTTTATTCGTTTATGGTCATTTCATTATGAAATGTGAAAACGCCATTTTTATAATCTCATATTTTTTATTTAATTTTTTTCATCATCTTTTGTTTTCAGGTTACTGGGTTAAATAATATTTAAATAACTGAATTTTTTGTAGCAAAAAGCAAATCGTCGTAACCTTGAAAATTGTTTTGCATAAATATGTTGCTTCCGAAGAACAAAAGGGATTTCAACCTCAACCAACAATAATGGCAACAGAAATAGATGGCAACAAAACAGATGCAAAAGAATTATACTCATGAATGTCAAACCTTAGATAAAGTAGATGATTATTATTAAACAATAACTTGGGCTCAGTAAATTGTTACCATTAAACGTTGACACTTTTTCAAGAATAAAATTTTCAATAAAGATTTTAACATACAAATATCTTTTTAAAATTTAATTAGACCATTTCGAAAATCAGAAGTGATTTTTTTATCATATATCAAATGGATTAGACAAATTTCCTGTCAACATAGTTTTAACACAGACTGTTCTTTATTGAATTCCACCCCGTGTTTTAGTTAATTGGAATTATATTTATAAAATGAAAATAATTGATTTAAAATGTTCACCTTTAAAGCACTAAGATTTTACATATTTAAATGTATGATAAAAAAATGTTTTGTAGTAATACGCGTTATCCTCTTAACCACAATCATAAACATTATGAACATTATGAGCGATGTTAAGCAAATAGATTAGTTTTAAAGACATGTGCAATTATATTTGAAATCTTAATTGTTAATGAACTTGACTGTTAGAAACAGTTACATTATACATCGGATTAATATTGTCATTTAAGATTCATCTAAATAAATATAAAACTAAAAAATAAATATACACATACATATACCTAAGAGTATTTTTTTCTATAACTTTTTTTATTTATAACTTTGACTTCTAATAAAAACAAATGAAAATCCCATTTAATATTTTTGTAGATCCCTAACAATGTTAACACATTAAATTTCCTTTTTCTTAGAATTACAAAACACAAGATTAAAGAAATATAAAATGAAGAAAATAAAATTTCAAAATTCTATTGAATTTTATTGAGAATTTTGCTTTTCTAGCCTCTGCATGAAATTATGACCCATCCCTGCTTAAATTTTTCAACAGGATTGGGGTTTTTAAAAAAATTATTGGTTCTAATTTCTTTTAAATTTCATTTAAACTTAGAACATTTGTATAACTTTAGGTAAAGATTAGATTGATTATCATCGATATATATCTAAAGATATTGCGTATTGCATCAATTTTCACTACGTTACAAATACCAGCACAAACGAACAATAACACAAAGGTTTATGGTTATATTATATTAAAAGTTTTTTATAGAAAAAAGCGTAAAATGTTACACAATCATTAAAATTTACAGCGCTTTTTTGCTTCTTCACTTCCTTTCTTTGATACTCTTAAATATGTTTGCTGTAGTCTATTAGTCCTTATGTTTCCCTCTTTATAATTTTTTGTTATTGCAAAAATTCGTTCCATTTTATTTATTTCAGACATTATTAGAGTAGACAGAAAAAGGACTAAAATAAGTATTTCCTCTAGAGTTTATATTACTTTCATATTTAGGATTTCTTTCAAATGGGGGTGTGCAGAAAATGAAGTCATCAGTGTATTATTTTCGCATGTATTTTTACTTTTTCCTTTATTACATCATACATTTAGTACAAATGAGGAAAAATGTTGAGTTTCCTTTTCTACGTACAGTTTAAATTTTTGTGTAATTTATCTTTCTTCTTTCGTTCTTCTTCTTTGCACTCTTCTACTTGTTTATTGTTTTGCCGTTTTGATATTTTATTAAGAATTTTAGTAAATCAGCCACTTGATGAACATAATCATCATCATCATCATCATCATTATTGCTATTGTCATTATAGGGTATGATTTTTGATTGTTTCACTTAATAGTCGACGGAAATGAATTCGTACAAAACTAGATTTACTAGTTTTATACTTAGAATTAATATTATGAAATTATTAGGGTTAAATTAATGGGTAGGAAGAAATATTGTTTTACGCTTAAAGCTTTATCAAAAGCTAAATTATCGTTCCTATTATGACGAAAAACTTTCGATTATTTAAGTTTTACTAAATTCAATCTGAGAATTAAGACACGCATCGGAAATGTTTTTAAAAATATAGGTTTATCATAATTTGTTAAAGTTTTTTTTTTTTTTTGGATCAAGCAATTTTGAATTAACCTTCTTTAATGTTAATGTACTAATATAACCAACATTTCATAAACTCAACTTATAAATTTTTTCGTTCTTTACATTTTAAAAAAATTTATAGATATTTAATAAAGTTGTTTTATTAAAATTGTAGGCAGTTACTGATATAGGCAGCAACAACAACAGCCATATAACCAGCATACAAATACATGTAAAATAACTAACAAACAAATAAAGAAGAGAATAAAATTTATTTGAAATGAAATTCAATGAATATATTTTATTTTCTGTGTGAAAGTGTGTATAAAATTTTAAAAATATGAAATATATTATATATATTTGATCCATATATCCATATTTGTATATTAAAGTGGTTCAAAATATAAAAAACAAAGAAAATCGCTGACGAATTGTGCCGTCCTGATTAAAACAGGATCTTTGAACAATTTATGGTCACCATTTAAAATGATGATATTCATATCAAAGAAAAACTAAGAAATATTTTTTTTATATGTTAATTATTCATAAAGTAGAATTTTGGATAACTTTAATATTTATAGTAAATACCCAGCGTACTTCGCTAAGTGATTAGAACAACATTTCAAGATTCTTGATGTAGCAGTTTAATAATTAATTCCCACTCCCTCCTCCTAGGCCTACTTAAAAATTATAATCTAAGTTTCAGTGAAGCTATACTGGAAGAAATTGTTGTATAAGTAAATATACATACAAACAAACACATATTTATTATATTTGTAGATAAATGTCTCTGTGCATATTTGTATAACTGATTGTAATTGTAAGATGGTTGAGGTGACTAAATAGTGATCTGGGACTTTAACTCAACTTGTGACTTGTGTTCAAGTCATTTATGTTAATAGACATTTGATGTGATGGTGATTGTGATGATGTTTTTTGTTGTTGATGTTTTTTTCCCCTTTTGATATATTCTCACAGCATACATACAAGGAAAGAGATTATTAGTACCAGTTTATTACAAAAAATATTATTAGCAGAAATTTTGGATTTTACTCTTATTTATATGATCACAGTCCCAATTACTGTCTATTATTATTGATATTTATATATATAAAGTTATAATTATATATAAGTATTATATGTGTTATTAAATTAGCTCCAGGGAATAAATGGATTACTCACACATACAGAATATATATATATATATATATATATATATATATATATATATATATATATATATATATATATATATATATATATATATATATATATATATATATATATATATATATATATATATATATATATATATAACTAACACGACAACACTTCTAAAAAAATCTGTGTTTTTAACTATTTTCTAATCAATAACAACATTTTATAATCTTACTGATAACTAAAAGTTGAAAGTTTTTAAATTATTTATTCAATTCATTTTTTATTTCACTTTCATAACATAAAAATAAAATTTTTAATTGAAATATTTTCAAAACTACAAAAGATCAAATTTTTAGGAGTTATTACAAAAATAGCATGAAAAGTTAATTAAAAGGAAAAAGTAATCATGAAATTTTAATTTAGCAAATAAATAAAGCCACTTAAACGTATAAGTGCTGATCAGTGATAAAACTTAATTAAAAAACACGTATACGTCACCATGCGCTAAAAATAATACAGCAAATCAATGTTTAACTTTCTTAAATTGAAAAAAAAAAATAATAATAAAAACAATAAATAACATTCATTTAAACAATAAAACAATATAAAAACTTATTTTCTAATTTATCATCATAATGTGATTATAACAAATAACAACAAACAACAACAAAGATATTTAAAAACCAAGGAGAAAAAAATTAATTATTACGGATAAAACTACTTTAGTTAACATTATCGCTATTAATTTATTCCTTATATTTCATGATTATAAAATCCGAACTGCTTGTGTGAAACTGCACTCATTGTTTTTTGCTTTCTAAAGCACAAGAGAGAAGACGAAAGCAGAAATGAGGAAAACAAAACCATTTGAAATTTAATTAAAAACTACAAAATAAAACTTAGTTACTTACCTTTATCGGGTACAGCATTAATAACTTGTTGTCCAGGTGTTAAAACATCTAAATCCTGGTTGAATGTTGTTTCGTCTTCTACAATTCCACTTCCACTTACTTGTGGCAGTGATTCGTAAGCGGAGAATGAGAAGTTTGAGGAGGAAGTCAGTGGTTTGGGAAAAGCAACAGCTTGTTGAGTTAATACAATTATTGTGCATAATAATGAAAATATTAATAAAACGTTGCGATTATGACAATAAAAAACAGTTTGAAAATCCAATATTTTGTTAAAATGTTTCAAAGACTTTAATTTAAACATTATGGTTTTCTGAAGTCCGAGTAAGTAGTTTAACTAAAATAAAGGAAAAAAAATAGAATTTTATTTTGTGAAATTATTTACCTCAATTTTGTTTGACAAGATATTTCCATATATATAAATATATGTTTATTTTTAGGAGGAAATGAAAACGATCATCCAATTATCTTTTCAATCTTAGTGTTTATTTCACTTTCTATTGCTTCAATGCACAAATTCTTTCGCTGATTTAACAATTTTCTTATGTATTTGTTATCAATGATTTTTTTATTTATTTTTATTATTATTATTTTTTTTTTTTGCTTTTTTGCTTTGAATGAGATCTTTTGTAAATGGCATTTTTAATAATAATTCTGTTCAATAAAAATTTGAAAAATAACTTTTTTAATCTTGAAATTTTTTTCATTTATCTAAAAAGTTTAAGAGATGAAATAAAAGACTGAGCTTTTCTTGAGTTTTGTATTTGTATATTAAATGTATGAGTTTTTACATCAAAGAATGAACATTTCGAACATCAATTCCATTTATACGATTTAAATAACGTTGAATCAAATTTTAATTATAGTAAAACATATTTAATATTTATTTATTTCATATCAGAAATATTTAACTTCGTTGTTCTGTATGCAACACCAAACAGAAATCAATTAAGACTCCATGAAGTACATTTGTTCATATACGTAGATATTTTGTTTAAGTTATATCACAACATTTGTGTTTTGGAAACGTTCTAATGGCCAGACGTATGAATTACAGATATAAAAAACAAGTATAAATATAGTCGGTCAATCCCACACCACATTGTTGGCTGAACTTTTATTATTTATGCTTCAATGTGCAATACATTGTAATAATGCGAAAATTTATAAATAATTTATGTGTTTTAAAATGATGGGTTTCTCGAGGTTTATATGGGAGTTAGAAAAATTATGAAGCGGACCTTGTATGCATTCAAAATTTTATTAAGATTTACAGCCATCTGGACAGACAGACATGGTTAAATCCTATCAGGAAGTGATTCTGAGTCGAACGGTACACTTAAAAGAGGTGGTAGCACTATTTTTCTTGCCCGTCTGCACAAACGCATAATACCCCAACAACCTACGGTAATGTAGGAAACTTCGTTTAATTTCCTTTAAGTATAAAAAAATATTTTACGCAATAACGAATATTCATTTACACTTTTATGAAGGATAATTTTTTAAATATTTTTTATCAAAAAAAATTCCACCAATTTAAGTATTGGATGAATCAAAATTACTCAAACTCGTTCGACATTTCCATAACTTTCCAGTTTTTCCTATAATCTCTCTTGTAAAATGTTTAATAATAAAAATGTTTGTACAAAAATTTTAGATGCAGGAAAAATAATAAGCTGCAAATATTTATCTCTTCAATTAAAATTGAATACTTTTCAAAAAAAAAAAAAAAGGATACTAAGCACTTTAAACTTCAAGACAAAGCTCTTTAGTAAAACTTTAAATTCCTTGCCAAGAAGTAATTATATTTTGAGATGTGAGATGTGCTCTTAATATATAAATAAACTTAATCGTTTTAAATTTTTCATTGAAATATATATTATAAACCCAACAACACGGAACATAAACACAATCTCTCGTAGTGTCGTAGTGAGACACTTTAAATATGGTTTACTTTTTGATTTTTAGATAAATATCTCTTCCTTAATTATTTGTCTTAAACTCCTTTTCCTTTTTAGCCAGCAAATTTTGCAGTAATTGATTTTAAAATATTTATTTCTTTATAGCAATTTTACACGCGATATTAAGCGCTTTTTGAAGTGAACTGAATTTTTTAATACAAGTAGCAATTTAATAAGATATATATATACACATATGTATATATATATATATATATATATATATATATATATATATATATATAATATATATATATATATATATATATATATATATATATATATATATATATATATATATATATATATATATATATATATATATATATATATATATATATAGATGTATTTTTTTATTTATTTATATACATATATACATATATATACATATATTTTTTTCAATGGCAAAAACTAACACAATGGAAAATAATAATAACAAAAACAACAACACACCGAAAAATTCAAGTGTTTCCCAATTGATAAGAATATTGCAAAAAGCGCTAATAATAACATTTAATGGTTTCGATAAAAAAAAATTTAACATTAACACTGAAAAATATAATAAACACAAACAATTTCTTTATGAATAAAAAGGCAATAAATATGAAAAGGAAAACAAAAATTATAATTTTGTCTTCAATTAAAATAAATCAATTTCATATAAAAAAATGTCTTGAACTTAAGCAACTGTTAATCACTTAAACAAGATAAAAATTTTTTTCACACATATTTTCCAATATGATGTTTGTGTCTTTATGGCTAAAATTGGTAGTTAGTCATATATATATATATATATATATATATATATATATATATATATATATATATATATATATATATATATATATATATATATATATATATATATATATATATATATATATATATATATATATATATATATATTATATATATATGATTTATTGTATGCAACATATACTATACTTTCTTTCATGGTTGCAAGTATTTGGAATTTTGAACTTTTGTTACGCTAATTGATGACTTAAAAAAATATTCTTCTTAAAGTTCTTTTTTGTGTATTAAGCAAAATAAGTGTGTGTGTTAGTCAAATCACTTATGGTTGTATTTATAATTAACGAGTTTTTTTCCTAAAATTTGGTGGAAATAGCAAAAACTTAAGACAAAACATAAAATGCTTCCTGTGCCAATAGCAAGCATTTTACTATAAATTGAATTAAATTCACATTTATAAGTTTTTCATTTGTAGTCGATTGGAGGAATTTTTTATAACATTTGTACTCTTTATTCGTTTTATATTATTATCATATGATTATTATTTTTATAGATATTTATATACATACGTATATTGATTTTAGTTTTCTTTTATTTGTAATGTTTATATTAATTTTATGTCACTTCAAAAACTTACTGAAACTTGGCCTCCTTCAGCGTGTCTTTTAATAATGTTGCGTAACTTTATCATATAAAATAGTTCAGAATGAAATAGGTGATTTTAAAATCAAAAGTTTTACCACCTTTTTGAAAAAATCAGAAAAGAAATACCAATTTTTTCTTAATTTATTTTTCAAAATAATATAACTTTTTATTGAATCCAAATAGGTACATGATTCTTGAACAAAAACTAAATAGAATATTATACAGAATCAAGACATTATTTAAGATTTTTTTACCCAAATAGAGCCCACCAAGAGGGACCACTGTGCTATGGTTGTGTAGGGTATTCAAATATGAACCAGAAGTACCATTCCTCATAATTCAGTTCTGTGTTAATTCATCACACATGTAAGAGATGTCAACAAACCAAATAATAACCGAAAATTTCCCTTAAATTTACCAATTTATATTCTACCATAGACTATAATTACAACAAGATTTGTTGTAATGCAATAATAAACGATTCAAAAAAGTTAAAATATTCTTGAATGCTGTTTAAGTATATAAGTTGTTTTGAATGAGGTTTTTGAATTTTGCCACGCGATTCAGGACATCTGTATTTTTGACACCTCTTACTTATACTCTACCCAACAACCACATTGTTGTGATAAATAAAATGAATTCAACACAGAAACTGCTATATGTAGCATTATTCGGTCGATTTTTAATATCCCTTAACATATGCTACACCTTTTATATTTTGCATAAGAGCATTAAAAATGATAAAATTAATTATTAGAAAATGTCAAAATAAAAGGCAAACATATTATACCCCAAATAAACATTAAATGTGTCAAAGGAATGGTTCAGTATCTGTAATATGACTTACAGCTAATGAAAAAGCGCTCCCTAATGTTTAAAACTACAACAATACAAGTTGAAAAGTGTCTGGACTAAATTCTCTTATGTAAATTAAACACAACCAAAGCAAGTAAACACAGCACTCTCAGAAATTTTGACACATTTTCAGTCGTCAATTTGACATCCGAGTGACAGTTCGTGTTTTGCTGAACAATATTTTTCTGGAGAAATGAATGAAGAAAAATACATTATTCCACAAAATAAATTCAACATTTTAACCCAATAAATTGTAATATTTCCAAAAAATAAAATACCAAATAACAACAAGTGAAATTTTCAAAAAAGTTAACATGAAATTTCTAAGGAAAATTAAACGAATGTCTGTCTAGTGTTATTAAAAAATACCCAAAAAAAAGTGAAAAGAGAAAAAATACCAACCAAAAAAATAAGAGCAGGCATAACAGAATTTTTGGGGCAAAAAGTGTAAAAATAAGAAAACGAAACGACTTAAGAATACGGAAAATTGAATAATATAAAAATAAATGTAATTATTATTTTAAATAAAATTGAATAAAATTCCTACAGAAAACAAAAAATACTTCTTGAATGTAATATAAACAAAGTATTTTTTACTTTAAAAAATGGAGATTTTATTTTTGTAAAAATAAAATATAGAAGTTTTTTCTATTTTGTGTTTTTTAATCGTTAAGTGTATCGAGAAGGCAGATTTTGGGCCAGTGTGTGAGTAACAATGAGTGTGTATGAATGTTTGTATATGTATATTTGTGCATGTGTGTATTGAAATGTGCAAGTTAAGGAATGTTGTGTGTGCATAATAATAAATACAAAAGACCAGAGAAATGCAATTAAATATAAAAAAAGAAAACAGCGCAGCAGCAATACCAACAACAATGTAGAACAAGAGAAAAATAAAAATAAGAAAAACAAATAACAAATTAAGAATAAATTTTTACACAATTTGAAAAAATTATTAAAGTGAAGAATTTTTAGAAATACAAAAGTTACAAATGTCTGTTTTGATATATAAAGTTTTTAAATTTTTTTTTAAATTCAAAGTTTCAATTTTTTAAAGTATCACAATGCCAAACTATAAAAAATTTTTAAATATAATAAATAAGGGAAAATAGAAAACAAGAAACAAAAAATAAAATAAAGAGAAGGAGGTCACAGGAGCAGCTCTACTGAGTTCGATTATGTGCTGCGCTGGCACAAGAGATTTTTTTCAAAAGTCGAGTCGGTTACATGGGGTTGTCGTGTTAAAAAAATTAATGAAAACAAAATTGACAATAATACAGTGTTGTCAACACTTTAAGATTGAACTATAAAATTTGTATAAAAAAATAAAATGATGAAATTGTTATTATTTTTGTTTGAAATCAGTCCATGAATTTGCATTATTTTTAATACACTACTTAAAATTTAACACATAATATTGTGTTAAAATTATTTTAAATATTTTACATAAAAAATCAACATCTTCAATTGATCCATTAAATGTATCAAAAAAAAATAATAAATTCTTAAATATTCATATTAAAAAATAAACTGTTTTTATTTAATATTATGCTTTTGACAACACTGTTTTTCTGCCGAAAACAAAACTTAATAAAGTAAACTTAAAAGAAACAAAACAACTTAAGTAAATAATGAGAAAAATTAAGAAATAAAGAAAAAATAACATTAAGAAATTTGTCAAATCGTTAAAAAAAAATTAATGAAAAAGTGAAAAATTAACGAAATAACATTTGATATTAAACAATAAAATCACACAGAAATTAAAAAATATTGCATTAATATTTTTGAAATATTTAAGCAGCTGTTTATTTTCATACTGTCAACAGTTTATTTTCGGGAAAAAATAATTCTTTGCTCGTCTTAAAGCTGCCCAAATATAAGAACAAAAGTTCACAACAGCAATAACAATATAAATAACGAAAAATAATGTATTAAAAAACTTGTCTTGATCTCTTGGAATTTAAAATCTAAATTTAAATAAGCTTTTATTAAAGACCACCTCTTCGCCGTCTCTTCTTTCCTATGAAGTTTTGTGTGTATGTATTTTTTTATAATTTTTATTCGTCAAATGGTTTTGTTTTGTTTCATTTTTTTATAGTTTCGTATTCTATATTTGTTTTTAATTCATCTTATATATGAAACAGTTTATAAATCTTCTTTTTCTTTGGACAGCTGAATTGTGCTGAGTAGTTTTATTTATTTTTATTTCTCTCTCTTATTTTGAACGTAGTACGCGCATTTTATTTTACTCGTGGTATTATTGTTGTTTTTCTTTGATTTGTCTTTTTATTGTTGATTTTTTTTTTACAATTTATTTCCATGTTTTTGTTCTTTTGCGTTTTAAAACTTTGTTTTGTAGCTTTAAGAATTATTTATTATTTATTATTTTTTTTGTAATTGTTGTTATTGTTACTTTATTAGAAAATAAAAGTAAAAATGAAAAGAGCGCGAATTTTAATATTGTTTGTTTTTATTTTTATTTCATATAAATTAACGATAAACTTTTCGTAAAAATAGCTATACTCTCTGACAAAAGATAACAAAAAACCTATCATTTACAAAAAAGAACAATAAAAAAATAAAAAGAAAGTGTAACATAATATTATAAGAATAAGCAGTGCCACATCTGTGTGTCATATCATTATCAAATTTAATTCATCAACATATTTTTGCCGCCTGAATATTTCAAGATTGTCTTGGATATAAATTTGTGAGTATTTTATTATGTTTCCACAATATTATTAATTCTGCTTTTAGTATTGAACATATTTAAAAAGTATAATCCTTTTCGATAATGGGAAAATGAAGCAGTTTAAAATTTGTTTCTTATAAAGATTTGATGCTTCAATTTGGCAAATTATTATGAATTGACATTGAGTTGATGATTTTATTGTCCCCAAATAAATTGTATACAAGTGAAAATTTTAAAAATTTTAGTTTGAAGATAAAACTATATTATCTAATCTAATATAAACTAATGTTAATAAGTTTATGTCTAAAGATGGTATTAGTTTAAACACGGTGGCATTTGAAGGATGCATAAAACCAAATGGAGTAAGTCCAATTGTAAGATTAGATTTTATGCGTAACGTACTCGGTATTTTTTAACAAAATTCGTCAAAAATAAATAATAATATTCTTAAACGATATGTCAACTTATTCGAGGATCGTTCGATTAATTCCAATAGGTCCAATACAATCCCCCAGTCCAAATATCACGTTGAAGGGAATTAATCTTATATATACCCATTGTAAAAATAATTGGTCAAATTAAAGTGGATGTAAGCAGAAATCGATGTGCGAAATTGTACGAGGGTCGGTTTATAAATTCTTCAAGCTCCCATATAATGCCCAGCACATAAATGTTATAGTCACAATACGGCAAGTGAATTACACACTTAAGCATATATTAGAAAAGAAAGTTATACGAGATTCATTCATAAATTTTCCGTAGCTGTCATTTACAACCAACAATGTGGTGTAGTGTATACATACTCGTACTTGACCGACTATAAGATTTATAATAGTTCTTTTATATATGTGAAAAATAAATATAAATAATTCCAATAACCATTTCAAAAGTCTTCAATTAATAATTATCAAAAGAACTTATGCGTAATTTCTTGTCAGTTATTGACCCATTCACATCACACTGTATATAAAAATATATTTGCTTGCAATTAAAATGTATAATATTGTACTACTCAATTTTTTAATATTGTTAAATGTGTTCTCGATAGCATAGTGTTTGATATTTTCCTAAATGTCGAAATTCTCTAAACAAAAGGTATCTATATCGATGCCTTTAAAAAGAGTTTCCATTGACAAAAATTATTTATATAACATTTCAAATTAATTTAAATCAAGTCTCATTAAACTCAAGTTCTCGCAATAAGTTGTAACGTGGATACTGTTAAAATTGCTTTTGGTATACTTAATATTTATAGTTTTGTAATGAGCTTTTTCAATTGAAAAAAACACTATGCTTTGTTTAAAAAACAAAAAATAATATTTTTAAAAGGATAGTGATATTATTCACGTTGGGAATGTCCACGACCTTATATTATGACGCCGCATAAAATTTTTTTATATTTTGAATTTTAATCAAATTTAAGGCACTAATTAAAGAATAGTTTATGTTAATAAAAAATATTTAATATTTAATAATTAGTGAATAAGTTTTGTTCTATTACAGAATTTCATGGATTAGGAAACTATAAGTAATAATGCCATCCAAATAGTTTCAAATAATATTACAAAATTGAACTTCATACAAAATTCAAAAGCGCAAATTACTATAATTTTTACATATATTTTGTAAATTTGTTTGTGTTCAGCTAAGTAAATTTCGCATCGAAAAATGTGTATTTACAAATAATCTTATAAATTTTATAAATATATGTAGTTTAATTATTTGCAAATACAAATACTAATCAAACGTACTTTTCTTTAATGGATGTCAATTCAAGTTTTTTTTATTATCTAAGTAAATTTCACGCCTTGCAAAGCTTTCCTTAAGAAATCCTAACTGAAATTTTTTTTGTCATGTATTGTTTCTAATAGATAAAACAAAAATTTCCAACTACTTCCAAAAATAATTGATTGTCAAGTTTTGTCGACAGAAAACAACATTAAAAAAACCGATATAGTAATAGATGTATGCAAATTACCACATAAAAATATGGGAATATGGTATATAATATTGCCAGTAGTAGCAAATATAGCAAGTATAGGTTTCCTCTAACTATTCCTGTAATATAAACAGCATTATAGATAAATTTATCAAAAGAGTGTACTTCATCGAAACTGTCAGTTTTGAAGTTTTTTATATTGTACTAATTAATAATTATATTAGAGAATTTAAATAATGGTTATATCTTTAATATTCAAAAGATACCTTTTATTAGTTTACCATTTCCTTTTTGTTTTATTTAAATTTAAAATTTTCTTAAAAGTGTTAACAAAAATAATATAACTTTACGTTGCAAATAAAACACAATTACTATTTCTATCAAAATGTTTTTAATTCTACCTTATCAGGAATTCAAAACTTGTCTATAAAAATATTATTATTTTTCTTTACTTTAAAAATTGTTAATTGCGTCGCCAATTTTGTATTTTTTTAACCCCAAGTCTGTAATTAAATATGTTAAAACCTTTGACATTTAAAATTAAGGTCTTATAATAAAAAATTTGTATGGGTTAGTATAGAGGAACTTTAAATACATTTACATATTTAATCGTATTGACAATATTAATATGATTAAATGTATCGTAATATTTAACAACTTCAATATGTTATATGTTCAAGCATTTAATAGAAAACTAGATTATAATACTTTATTGAAACGTTTTTCATTAAATTTTTTGATAGTTTTATACTTTTTTAACAAAAAATATATTGTTAATTTTGATGTATGTATTTTTAATATAATAGAAATATTGAACGAAAATTTCACTATAATTGTTATTTTCAAAAGAGAATAGAATTATAAATATATTCATTACAAAAATATTTAATGGATTTAAATATATTTAAAAATTTTTTTATGGTTTTTATTAATAACTTTAATATACGTGCTAAATATAGTGTATAGCTTATAAAAGTATTTATTTAAGCTTTTAATTTAAATACATATATACTTTATACACATTTATATATTCACAAATATTCTTAAAAAACACAACGAACAACTTTTAACAGATTTTCTTGCTATAAGTTTCTAATAGTCAGCGTATTTTTATTAGACATGTGTAGAATTTCAGTTATTTTATTCTTTGTTTTATTATTATTATTATTATTATTATTATTATTATTATTATTATTATTATGTTTATTTAGATTAAAAATAGTAAAAAAATAACATATAAATATTTTTTTAAATCTGTGTGTAACAAAATCTACATTGGGCACTTAGTAAAGTAGAATTTTTATAGCAAAGCTTCCAAAATCTTTCGGCGCGTGCACCTTTTGCCTTTATAATAAATGCCCTTATAGGAAAATTTTTTTATACAAGTATCCAAGCTGAAAGGTCCGCACTTTCAAACATAAAATTTAATGCTTCTCTGCTAACTCAGCAAAATGTTTAGCAAGTTCTTAGATTTAGCTTTACATTTTAAAGAAACAGAAAACAAAGCATTCAATATATACAATATATAATTTAAAACCTAAATTACCCTTCTGATTCAAAATTTAATATATATATATATATATATATATATATATATATATATATATATATATATATATATATATATATATATATATATATATATATATATATATATATATAATTTATATATATATATATATATATATATATATATATATATATATATATATATATATATATATATATATATATATATATATATATATATATATATATATATATATATATATATATATATATATATATAATTAAATTTTGAATCAGAAGGGTAATTTAGGTTTTAAATTATATATTGTATATATTGAATGCTTTGTTTTCTGTTTCTTTAAAATGTAAAGCTAAATCTAAGAACTTGCTAAACATTTTGCTGAGTTAGCAGAGAAGCATTAAATTTTATGTTTGAAAGTGCGGACCTTTCAGCTTGGATACTTGTATAAAAATATATATATATATATATATATATATATATATATATATATATATATATATATATATATATATATATATATATATATATATATATATATATATATATATATATATATATATATATATATATATATATATATATATATATATATATATATATATATATATATATATTAAGTCCAGCAACGCCCTTAACATTTCTTTTTTTGACAAAGCGAAGTTTATTAAACATAATCAGAAATCAAGAGTTCAAGCAGAAATAACGGATTAACATCTGAACTTCTTAAATAATTAAATAAACTTCCAACAACTATATTTACTCACTTTTCATATGGACAAAATAAAAAATTTGCAGAAAAATGATTAGTTTGTTAATTCAAAATAAAAGGTGGTAATCATTATATTCCTTTATCTTAAGATTTTTTACCAGATATTAAAAAGTATAACTGTATAAATCTTATTTATAGTAAAAAACAATATTTTAATTATCTCGCTGCTTAATAGTTAGAAATTAATAAAATAACTAAATTTTAAAATATATTTAATAATTTTTTTATTAAATCAAATTTCACAAATCATGACTTGAATTAAAAAAACTTCATGCAACGAGGAACAGTATGAACAATATCATGGTCCAATCAGTCCTATATTTTTTCACCACATCTATTCTTTAAAAAGTGATTGGAACTAATATTTTTAACTCTAGCTTTACACAGATAATAGATAGTTTATATTTGCATTGCATGTGGACTACCTCTTCTTCTGATCCAAACCGTCCTACATGTTGTTTAATAAAACTGTTTCTACTATTCGAGAAAGTAATTTTAAAGTAATTAGATTTTCGATAATTTATATTTATTATTACCAATATTACCTCTCCCCCTGATCCATTCGTCCTATATCATAATACCTATATTAGTTCTTCAGATACCCGATAATTATTATTTCCTTTGTATGGGAAATTTCCATCCCCTGGTCCTATTCGTCCTACAATTTGTCCTATTAAACAGATCCGAATCAATTGTCGTGGGAACTTTGAAAAAAGAAGTTGTCTTTCTTGGTTTCACATTACGTTGTTTCCTTTCCACGCGATTCCTATGAGATAAATAATTTGTCTTTTTTTTTGGAAAGAAACATCATTAAAAAAATTTTATTTTGTTTCCTTTGAAATACTGTGATCACTGTCACTGTGATTAAAAGAAAACACTTTTACTAAGAACGACGTTATTTTAAAATCACGATATCGCTCTAGTACATACACACATCCGTTTTTATGTATATAGACTGTTCATTATATATTAGTTTTAATAGTTTATAGTGAGAACCAGTAAAAATGTCTCCAAAAATTAATGAGCAATAAATAATCAATACATAACCATTATCCGAAAAGGATTATATTCTCTTAATGTAAATATTAAATTTAAATATAAAATATACTAAATGAAAAAATATTTTTAAAAATAAATTACTAATACACTTATTCCTTTTTAATTTCTCTTTTTTATAATGATTTTATAAAAATATGCTTTATTGACTTCCTGACACACATATATAACAACATCGTTTATGTAAATAAAACAACAAAAACCAAATCAAATTATCAAACGAATAAACGCATAAAACCGATACAACTCGTATAATAAATGTCAACAAAAATAACTATATAAACAAATCAACAACAACGACTAATACTCGTTTCTACTACCGCGACTTCGATAAATAATTTACCAACCAACCACCTCTTGTCTTAATCTGTTTCTCTCTCACAATGGTGCTTTTTATCTTCATTAAATAAAAATTCTATAATTTATATAAATATATATATATATATGGGTATGAATGAATTTGTTCATATATATTTGTCTGATATTAATCTAAATTTAAATCATCAATGCCACGTTATCAATACCTTTTTATTTATGTGATTCTTATGAAAAAATTTTATTGTATTTTTTTAATAAATCCAACGGTCATTGTTCTAATGCGGCTTATTTTATATATACACATACATTTTTTTGCAATACAACTATAAATTGTCTGGTATTGTCATTTTAAACATCCAACCTCCCACTCGATGTTTGTTTACCCATATGATTTTTATTTGGTGGGTGTTTGTTAATGTTAACAAACTTAACGATTCTTCTCAACTAATTTATATTTACTTTCAAACACTAAACAAACCTCTCCCCTTCCACCATAATACACGTTTTAAAATACACATGTACATCGTATTTCATACGTAACAGTTATAGCAGACTATCTGGCTGTAGCAGCAGAAATTGTAGTTGTTCTGTAATCTAAATTTCAATAAAAACAACAATTTATTATTGTAACAAAAGAAATTGCAAATTAAGAGAGAAGTAGGATAAGACAGAGAGTGGGAAAGAACTTGGAAATAATAGAGATATTATATTTGAAAATAGTTCTAACGGAAGATAGTTAAAGATTTGGACAGGAAATTGAAAAGAACGCACACATATATTAAATATCAAGGAAAATAAAGTAAGCAGAATGGCGAATCCTCGTAAATTTAGTGAAAAAATAGCTTTACAAAAGCAAAAGGAAGCAGAAAGTACAGCGGATTTTAACAAGGTAATGAAAGAAGTCACAGATCTTACCCATGGCAATGGTTTACACAGAAATGCTAGTTTAAGTGGTGGTAGTGGCGGTGGTAGCGGTACAAGCAGTGGAGCAAGTGGAGGTGGTGCTTCACCAGATGCAAACGCTGGTGGTGGTGGCACCATAGCAGGAGGCGGCGATAGTGGATGTGGGATTATAAACACTTCATCAGGATCTCCCACAGCATACCGTGAATCAAGAGGTCGCAGTGTAGGAGTTGGGCCCATGAGAAGACCTTCAGAACGTAAACAAGATCGTTCTCCTTATGGAAGTACTGCCAGTGGTCTAATGCTAAGCGGCGTAAGCACTCAACAAACACAAAATAGTTATCTCAGTCCTCCCATGGATAGTAGCTGGCGTCGTTCTAATTCAGATTCTGCATTACATCAGACACTTAATAATTTAGCTGAAGGAAATTTTGGTACATCCAGTCCAGCGCCAAGTGTTATGGGTGATTTGCATACCCTACATGCCAATTATAATCATCATCAGCATCACTCTCATCACAGCCAAAGATCTCAGTCACCTAATATAGGACGCAGTTATAGTCCACAAGCACAAAAAAGAAAAAATACGTTAATACAACAGCAGCATCAGCAACAATTACAACACCAGCAACATCAGTTACAACATCAACGTTTACAAATGCACCATCATCAACAACAACAGCAAGCACAACAACAATTACATCAACATTTACAAAATCAACAACAGTCTTTGCAACAGCAACAACAACACTTACACCATCAGCAGCAACAACAGCAATATATCAATACCAAATACAACAACTCCAATATCATGTTCAAATCACTGCACGAGCAACAATTGTCATTCAATAACACTGGTTCATTGCCCGACTTAACTTCCGTACATTATTCGACCAGCCCGAATACTAGCACCAATAATAATAATAACAACAATAGCAACACACAGATGATGCAAACCACAACACAACAGACATTATCTCCCATTCTATCGCCACATCATAACAATGGTTGCCATGATCGAGATCAATCCCCAAGTCCTTTTAGTCCACCCAGTACGGGTGGAGGAGGTAATAGTGGTGGCGGTCCATCTTCACCCTACCATCAACAACAAAATTCTCCCACATCTGCCTCTAATACACCTACAGCTAATGTCCAAACATCACCGCATTTGTCATTTACCAATTTATCTGTACAATCGCCAGTAAATGTACAACAAACTTCAGCACAAAATACAGCCGCTGCCTTTAGCACATTGCCAACACTGGGCGCCGCCAGTTCTACGAGCAACCTGACGGATTATCGTCAACCATTGAATCCACCCAGTCCCGGTTCTTCCCCAGGCCTGCTAACATCTGGTCCTGCCAATGATATCCAGCATACAAGTGCACCACCTAGTCCTATACGTCACTTAAATACAAATGTAAGTGGTGGTGGCAATAGTACTCAAAATCAGCAGAATCAAATGCCAACACAAACTTTACAGAGTACATTTGTTGGAAATATAGATTCGAACACTGGTTATAATGCCCTTAATTCTGCTTTTCATAATCACTTTGAACAGTTTAGCTTGGGCGATAACAGTCAATCACCGCACAATAATTACGATTCTTTGGAGTTCGATGATTTGGGGATAGGGAATCAACAACAGCAAAATTCCTATAGCAGTAAAATAATAAGTTTTGAGGATTTAACGACACCACCTTCATCGGTCACTTCATCCAATACCACACGAACGAACTTATCAAACACAACAGCAACTAATTGTAATAACAACAATTTAACCCAACAACAACGTAGCTCCCAACAATTCCAGCATCACAGTCTACAACATTTAAATAACAATTCGACTACAAATACTACGAGTAGTGTTTGTATAACAACTACCAATGGTTCTTCAAATAGGAGTCTGATGAATAACAATGATAGACAACAAGACATATTATCGGCCAGTACATCACCAATACCTTCACCATTATCACATTGTGTGCCACCTCCTTCATCACCGTTACCGATACCAATGTCAGCTCATTCGCCATCACATCATCAGCAGCAACAACTTTCGCTGTCGGTCCAAACATCTCCTCACCATTCTCCAATGCATTCGCCGCATCATTCGCCTTCACCGCTATCGGTATCATCGCCAGGTATGTCAATGATAGGTGGTAGTATATCACCGATACCCTCACCCTCCACTCACATAATGCAGCAACATAGCCACATGAATAATCACACAGCGAATCAATTGCATCATAGTCAGCAGCAGCAACAACAACATAATACACACAACAATCATCAACATCACCATCAGCAACAACAACAATCGCACACACCTACAACAACCACCAATATACCACAAATTATATTCTCCGATTATTCCTCATCGAGAGATATCTTCGATAGTCTTGATCTTGATTTAGGATCAATCGATGGACCTGCCCTACAAATGCTGTCTGACCAAAATCCAATCATGATTGCCGATCCTTCAATAGAGGATGGTTTTCGTAGAGACCTTAACTGATACTACGAGGAAGCTGTTGCAGCTATTGAGAGTGGTATCCTCTTAGAGGACTCGTTCGATCCCCTAGGCCCGCTTGTCGATGTAACAGAAGCATTAGGTAATCCTCCTCTTCACCATCACCCTTTACCTCACGTAAATAAATCTCAAAGTGATGCCAACAGCACCATCAACAGGAATTGTGGACTGGTTTGTGGAAGTGGCGTCGGTGTTGGTATCGGTGGTGGTGATGTGGAGAGCGTTGATACAAACAACCGAATTAGCATTTCTGGAGAGGAATCATCATTAGATACCCATGTTAATAGAGACGATATTTTAAGCAGCTTAAACAACCAATTCAACGAAGCGGCTCACGATGATGAAGACGATGAGGTACGAAATTTCCTTTTTAAATATTTCAAATACTTAGGCCAATATACAAACTTATTAAATACTGATTTAAAACACAAATTGAGAATTTTGTAAAAAAGCGCCAAAGAACTGATACAAAGAAAATGCGAAAAATCATTTAGAGCAGCACCCCTCTTTTTAATGCAAATGCAACAGCTTAAAAAGAAATCTTAAATATAAAAGTCTTGTTTTTTGAGAATTGCATTAGGAGAAAAGAATTAGTTTGACAAATTTAAGGAGCTAATATTTGTCAGATTTTTGAAATCGAATTTGTTATTGATTTATTGAGCAAATTGAAATTTTAAATGAATATTTGTGATATATATATATATATATATATATATATATATATATATATATATATATATATATATATATATATATATATATATATATATATATATATATATATATATATATATATATATATATATATATATATATATATAATAAATATATATAATTCTAAAAATATTTGGCAAGAAATTTAAAACATTTACAAATACTTATATTCAATAAATCAAAAAATTCAATCAAATAAAAGATTACAATGAAATAAATTACATTAAAAATTTATTATCCGATTGACCCTCCATTCTAACCCCTTCGCTCCACTTAACCCAAGAGTGTCTTAGACTTGTGACAAGAAAAAACATATGTATACAACATAAAAATTGCTAAGAATTTCTCATAATAAAAAGAATCCCTAATGTAAAAACAACTTCTCCACAAGGAATAAAATTAACAGCAATACATAAAATGTAGGAACTTACTTTATCCGAGAAAATACACAATTTAATTATGAAATAATAAAATGATCGAATACAATTTTGAACATCAAATAATAACCTAAAAGTAACTAATTTTTACATCTATTAAATGTTAAACAATCTATATAAAATATCACACACAATTTCAAAAGTTTTTAAAATCACAAAAATAAATCGATATTTTGCTTATAAATTGTTTGCTGAAGACATTTGAAAATTTACATTTTTTGTTAATTATGTATTGTAATACATTATAGTTCATTGTAATTTTAACATAATATTTTATAACACATAATAAATTACAACTTTATAGTTATTCTTTTTGTCAAGTTATGGGCAAAATATTTTTATGTCTGAAAGTTTATTATAAATAACATATATAAAATTCAAACATAAAATGAATATTAAAAAAATATATATTTTAACTTAAAAAAACTTCCAATGTTTCTTAAATATAAGAAATTATAGATATGTTTGTTATAAAAAACTACTACTTCCTATTGTTAAATTATTATCTATTACACAAAACTGTGTATATATATATATATATATATATATATATATATATATATATATATATATATATATATATATATATATATATATATATATATATATATATATATATATATATATATATATATATATATATATATATATATATATATATAATATTATTAATTTTAAAGGCGACTTTTTCAAATAATAACGAACGAAATCAAACATTTTCTCTAAAAACCCTATTTAAAATGAAAACGTTATTCTACTCCATTTTGCTCTTAATCTTAATTTAAATAAAAAACGAAATTTAATAACTTTTATGTCATCTACAAATAAACAATAAAGCAAATATTTCTTTGTTAATATTAGAAAGTAACTTATTTCTGTACCATTTTTAAGTTAAATAACTACACGAGAGCAACAACAATTATTAAAATAATTAATTGATGATTAATCTAATAATAAATAAAATTATTGTAAAATAAAAGATGAAACATTATAAGTTGTTAAAAGGAAAAAATGTAATATTTTAGTTTGTTTTATTTCATGATTTTTTAAATATTTGTTTACAATTTTTTAAAGAGATATACATATACTATAATCATATTTTTAATATATATAATACATAAATATATAAATAATAAATAGATTTTTTCTTAAAGAAATTATAATTATATTTAGTCTTAATAATTTTCTTTTTTGATTTAAACGTAAAAAAGTAAAAAACAAATTATCTTTAAAATAATAATAAATAAATCTAACGATTTTTTGATGTCAATGCTGAGATAAAAAGTAATTGTATAATATTATAATTGTAATATATTTAATAATTTATATTAAAACAAACATACAAAAATAATTATAAATAACAATAAAAATCCCCTTAATGTATAATATAAGAACAAAATTATTTGTTTGAAATAAATCTTTAATTATAATTGAAAACAAAAACAAATTTCTAAAATAAAATTTATTATCTAATTTGGTAAGAAAAGTGAATTTGCTAACTGATTACTGCACCATCTCACAGCATAAAGAGCAGAAAAAGACTTATTTTCATTCTAATAACACGGAAGGTACAACTAAAATTGAAAACTATTTTCTGAGGAAAAACAAACATAAGCATCATGGCAACAGCAAAATGCGAAAAATCTGGCAGAACATATATTTCGTCATGCATTATTTTAGCAAATATTTTGTAGAAAACTTGATTTTAATTTCCATGCTCAGTTTTGGGCTTCAAACTTTTTAGCAACTTTCCTATCAGGAAATTTTTGACCCTTGTATATTTTTAAACCTGCGAGCAACAAACTAATCTGGTTGCTTTCCTAACAAATGTGTTGGGAACTATTTCAGAATGTTTAAAATTTTTAGTTGGTTTTCTATCAATGGAGAAATTCTTCGTATTTATTTCGAAAGAGAGTCGCTCATGCGCAAATTGATAACGTCCTTAGTGGCGTTAGTTCTACTGGAAAGGAAAGTTATTATATATATATATATATATATATATATATATATATATATATATATATATATATATATATATATATATATATATATATATATATATATATATATATATATATATATATATATATATATATATATATATATATATATATATATATATATATATATATATATATATATATATATATATATATATATATATATATATATATATATATATATATAATTTTTATTATAATTGAAACAAAATATAAGATGACAATTTATAAATATTTCTTGTTATTAAAAAAAAAAAAAAAACTGGTATTTTTTATATATATTATATACCTTTTAGCAAGAAATTAACACATAAATGTGCCTCTTATATCCAAATCATAAATCAGAAAACAAGTATGAAGTGGTGTCACAATCAATCTTGTTAAGATTTCCAGTTACCAAAATTTGCTTTATAACATTGTTTACACACCAAAATTTATTTGAAATGTTAATAACATTTCAATCTGTTTATATATTATAACTAATGTATTTAAGATATTAAGAATAATTTTCTTAAACTTAAAATTTGTAATCGGTTTTATATATATATATATATATATATATATATATATATATATATATATATATATATATATATATATATATATATATATATATATATATATATATATATATATATATATATATATATATATATATATATATATATATATAACGAAAGGTTATTGATAACATTTGATTAAATTATTTGTTATTTAAAAAATTTTTAATGCATTTTAATCTCGTTAGTTGTTGTTTATTTGCTTTGATTTCATTTTTTTTAATTCTAATACATAAAAGATAGAAATTTCAAACACACATGCATATAGTTGGTTCTATAATTCAATGAACTATTTTTAATTTTTAATCTTGATTATTTTATTTTTAAATTTATATTAATGGGTGTGTCCTAAAAAGTCATGGGTTGTCTTGGAAACAGCATCGACTAAATTACAAAATTAATAAATTTTTCGTAAATTTATGAAATTTTACAACGCTCACATAAACCCAAATATCTTATATCTTCTCTTTTTATATTGGAAGAAATATTAATAATTTCTTACGATTCCACAAAATCAATAACAGATTTTTTGTCAATATATTTAAATTTTTGTTTTTATAATTTTAATTGCAGGGGCGTCAACATATCTTAGCTCTCCCTTATTTTTTGAAATACATTAAAGTGCAAATTAATAGATAGATTGTAACCACATTCATAAATAATAACACGAATAATATGACCACCGATATTATATTGTTAAATACCGTATTTACCAAGATTATTTCTTGAAAGATGCAATATTCCATAATTATTTATATTTATTTGTATGGGTAATCAAAACAGCGAATGAATCATTTAATCTGACAAAAATGATTTTTATAAATGGTAAACATTGAATTTTAGTTACGTACTTACGCATATACACAACCATATACTAATGGTCACAAAAATGTAACAAAATCCAATTGCGACAATAATATATTGATATTAAAAAGATTTATTTATTTTATCCCTGTCTTATATATATACCTTTTTATTAAATCTAATGTTATTAAAAGGTGCGGCAGCATAAAGAAAGAATTCATTTTATATTTATTTCAATAAAATTTTTACCTTTTAAAGCGCAATTATTCATAAGTTTGCCTAAATGATGTAATTGTTTGCCCAATATATTGACAAATTCTAATCAAATAAATAATTAAAATTTAATATAGTTTGTCAACTTATTCTTGCACAAATAAAAGAAAATATTTTTTAAATGTTAATTTAATTTAGAAATTCCCACTGTAAATATGTCATATTATGTTATGTGTAAGTAATTTATTGCACTTGATATGAATAAAATAAAAATATAAATACGTTCGTACAATTTGACTGTGAGATGAAATTCAGAAGTGCGAAACCAAAAAGTATCTGCCAGAAGCTATTATAAGTCCGTAGTTCATTTAAAGGACTTCAAGTTTTTAGTTTTGAAAAATAAATGCTTGACAAACTGTATTTATACAATTTCCGTATCTTATTTTGTTTAAACCGAAACAGAAAAAAGATAAAATAAATTAAGACACAAAATTAAATATCAATATGTGTAAGTATTTAATTGATTTGTATAAATAACTTTACGATAACCACCCGACATGAATATGTTATTTATCTGTATTATATTTATCCACTTAAAAAATATAAATTAAATTCATTGTTTTCTCAAAAAGTGAATTCTTTATTGTATTTTTTTTTTTTTTTTTTTTTTTTTTTTTGAATTGAAATTGAAGAGAATAATAATTGCATTTTTATTTAACTTATACTGGTTTTGGTATTATGAATTGTTTAAAAAATTACGTGTCTGTGCATAATATTTCCATTTTTAAAGAAATGGTAAGTGAATAGTACATTCTATTTAATGAGTATTAATATTTATTAATTGCAAAAAATAAAAAAAATTGCAAATTTATCTGACACAACTCCCAAAACTTAGAAAAATTGAGATTTTAATTTTTTCTTGAATAATCAATTTATTCGAAAACAAAATTATTTAAGATTATATATTTCAACCAATTTTTTATAAAATATTACTCAAACAATTTAAGAAATATTACTGAGAAAAAGGGTAGAATTTATTGTAGATCAGTTGTCAATAATAATAAGAAACACAATTTTCAATAAAATAACTTTAACTGATTTCTTTACACATCGACACAAAATTAGATGGTTTTGGCAAACCAAAATTTCAAATGATATTTGGACAAACTTTATTTTATATCTTCGCTTCTAAAAATTTTAGAAGTCAAATGGCAAAGTTACTGACATTTTTTAATTAAATACTCATATTCAAAAAAAATCTAAGTTCGACTTGTTGTAGTATATGTGTCATAAAATCTCGTAAAATAATCAAAATAATATTACTTGCATTTAATACAAATTGATGTATTTGCTAATTGTAAATGATGATGAGCACAGTTTTAAAAAATATAAATTACAATTATATATCTCATTATTAAACTTTTTATTAAAAAAAAAAATAGCGCACTAAAAAACAATATTACAACAAAAACAAGTGTGAAATGTGAATAATAAAAAACATCAACAAAAACATATATAAATATATGTGTGTTATTTACATTTGTTAATACAGAGATAACCTACAATGTATTCTCCAACCACAATGAAATAATTACATGGATGTAAGTAATACGAAACGTATTTTTTCAATATTTTATTTATTTATTACTATTTTTTTTTTAATATTTACGTGTTTCTGTGTTATATTAAAAAAAATCTATACAATGTATTTGTGAGTGTACGTGTCAGTGTGTATGTACGAAACCTAAAGTATTTACTTCACATGCATTTGTGGTGGAGGGTATTGAAAATCTGGCATAAGATTTTCTGTGTCTCGTATATTTTGTTGTACATATAAAAACATGTAATAATAAAAATATATAAATTTAAAGTAAAATTTTAAAGAAACCCTATTAAAAATGATTTGTGTATAACACTTTGAAAAACAGTATTTCAAATATTAAATACTTTTCCTATTTAATTTTTCTAATATAAATTTTGGAAGTTCCCATTCGTTTGGAATCATTAGAGTTATGAGATTAAAGGTATAAAAATTATATTTGAAACCCGCATTTTTGCAACTATATGTTTTTTTTTTATAATTTCTCAACGATATAACTACGTAATTCCATTTTTATTAAACATTGTTATTTTTAAAAATATCTTTTATCTAAATGTTCTCCATTCCAGCATTCACAGATTTAACATATAATACATTACACGTTTAGTTTTTAGTCATAAAATAAAATCATATATCGCACATACATGTAGGTATCTTTGATCTTGCACCATAAAATAAAATTGGTTTTAATTAAGAATTTTCTTCTGTTAAATAAAAAGACTAACAATAATTTTTGGAAAATTATAATTATTTTCTTTAATTTGTTTATATGACTTACTATGACATTGATGAGTGCTTAAAGAAATGATCAAAATAGTACACAAAAAGTACACTTGTTAGTTCTTTCAATATGTTTAAAACTAAACTACCCAAAAAGAATTTTTCGCTGTTTAAATTAAATTTGTTCTTAGAAAATCATCATCCTCTTCCTCAATTACGCTATACGATTGTTTGGCACTAACAGTACCCACTTTTTCGAGATGTGTTTCAAAAAATTCTTCCACAGTATCAGTGTTCCATTTGGTAATTGATAAAGTTTCTTTAATGATACCATTTTTATCCAGCAATTTAACAATAGGATCTAGACCTCTAACATATTTAATAGTTAGATTAGGGAATTTTGCGGGTCTACCACTTTTAATGAAAGCTTGAATTTGAGGATAGGCACGGAATTTACAAGTACATACTTCTAATATTGCTCTAGGATAACGACGTTGGGCGGCAGGTAATTCATCCAACGTACAGCATTCACGGCAATGTTGCCTGTATCATTAAAATAGCTTCATATAGTGATAATTGTTATGAATATTTAAAACTTACTTTAAAGTTTCCAAGCCAAAATCATCTAGTTTTTCACAACTGGAACACATTAATTGTCCTTTCATAAAACCAAGTTCTCGGCAATCATTTGCAGTAAATTCTCCCAAAGCGCAGGACTAAATAAATAAAAAAAAATTGATGAAATATATATTTTATTTGATGAAGAATGCATCCTTACTGCATATACTATAAATAATAAATAAAATAATTTCAACATTTTATTCTCAGTTTAATAAATAATAATAATTTGCCGACACGTAAATGTACTAAAGAAATATATTCACGCGAAATGATTGCCGCCGTGAACAAATCAAACTTGAAAGAACTGTTATCAACCGCTGTGTACCACGTAAAAAATATAAGCAAAGAATTTCAACAAAAATAATACAAAAATAGTATAAATTTTGAAACTAACAATAATACTACATTTAATCTATTTTTATTTTTTCAATTGATTTATAAAAAAATTTATTCAGAACCTGATTTCGTGTAGGTCATTAAATAGATTTTGAAACCTAAAGATATAAATCAATATAAAAAGTACGTGTTTTGCAAATAATAAGGTTTGATAAATATACATTATTTATTAAATCTTATTTTTGACAATTTTCGAACTACGGAAACTGGTTTCAATTGCTAGTGGATAGTACTATCGAACTACATATTTGTTATTCGAAAAATTTTAAATTCTTACGATATTCAGGGCCAAAGAAGGGAAATTTGGCCGAATGGTAAAATTGGTTGCTGATGAATAAAATTTGTAAATAAAACGGTTAACGATTTTTGTCCAAATAGTGAAACGTTGAACCAATTTACAAATTGAATTCTTCAACAATTTTATCTTTTGGGCAAATTTCCTAATTTTAGCCGATAATATCGTAAAAATATAAAATTTTTTGAAAATGACACCTATGAAGTTCGACAGTACTATCTACTAGCTTTTTAAATCAGTTTTCAACATCGTAAACCGCTTTATTTTCTAATATTGCTGATGTTGTTATTTTTTCCTTTGAATTATATTTTTTTAATAACATATAATATCAATGACTTATGGTAAATTTGGTTTCGGAGGTATATGTTAATATAAATCTATTGTAAATTTTTAAATCCATTGAAAATTTTTGTTTTGTTTGTTTTTGTTTGGTGTTTAGGTTAATCTGCATGGCAGAGATTTATTTGGCCTGTATAAAACGCCAACATAATTTGAAAAATTTTGATTTTGCGATGGTTCAAAATTGGTCTTTTTTTATCTTGTTTACTCTCTATTTCTTGTTTTGTTCACACTCGTGTGGAAAGTTGAGGTCAGTAAAACAAAAATCCATGTAATAGTCAAGTAAAAAATCAGCTGTTGAAGGGTCCTCACAATATTATTCCACCATGGTGACAGTTTTTACATGCAATTGTTATTTTTGTAGAATAGTGTATATCTTGTATTTAACATTAGATTTGCTAATGTAAGAAAAAAAGAACAATTGGAACACCTTATCTACATCATATGGCGGTTAAAGTCACTGTAAGATGCTATCCAACTATCAACTGAAGTTTGTAATGAACAAACATTTTTCATAATTTATAAAAAATTAATAAGACTTTTATAAAAATCGTTTATTCTCAAAGAAAAAGATGGGCATCTGATTAGACCTATTTTGAAAATGTGATACCTATAAAAACTCGTCAAATAATAAGCTGGATTATTGATTTTACCTATTTAATTTGCCTTGATATTAATTTAAAAATACAAATATCGACAACAGACATTAAAAAAAAATTATCTTTATTATGTTATAGAAACAAGCATAATAAATTTGATTGCACAATTCAACGTTCACGTATTTTCCCAATTAGCATTTTCGATACTTGAAAACTATTTAACAAGTTTAATATTTATCTTTTAATTAGCATGAGGTCTGTTAAAAAAATTCAAGACAAATTAGTAAATTTCAATTAATGTAATTATCTACCTAGAAAAAATTCTGCAACTGATATTGGTTGACGTATTAAATTGGAATGTTTTCCCGAATGATCATCATAAATACTTGGTTTATGTTCAACTTCATGAATAGGTTTTTGATATACTTTATCTGAAAGATCTTCTATTTGAACTTCATGCATATTAGGATGAATGTCTGCATTTTTCTTAACTTTTTCTTTATTCTCATTAGATGCGTTAATATTGAGATCGTTATGTTTATGAAGTATTTGATGATGAACAGATTTCTGATATATTTTATCTGATAGATCTTCTATTTGAACTTGATGTGGATTGGGATGATCTCCAGCGAATTGTTTTGTATCGCCCATAAAATTTCCAGTAAAATGGTTTTGAGGTTCTATATTATAAACATTAAAATCTAGTTTTTGCTGATTAGACCCGTTTAAACCATTTGTTATAGAATAGGGTTTTTGTAAAATTTCTGGATGAAAATGATGTCCTTGTAAATGTGACTGTAATGCTGGAGCTATATGATGTGTTTGAATTTCATTTCTATTAATTTCGTTAGAGTTTTGAACAAACTGTTCGTGATGGTGGGATTGTATTTGATGAACTGGTACTACATGTGATACCTTCTGTATGGTATTATCTTGGTTGTGTGTGGTAATTATTGGAGATATATGATGGTCATGTGCAATATTGTTGGTTTGTAATTCATCTTTGGTTTTTTCATGGTGTGGAAGTTTTTTATATATGGGAGATTCGTTGTTAACAACTTTAGACATTATTGTATCGGGTTTTTGTTGTTGGGCATTGTTATCTGCTTTTTTTGAAGTTGCTGCGGGTTCATCTTGAGTTTTCAAAAGCCGTTCGGTATTAACATAATGATTTTCAGTAATTATTTCCTTTTTATCCTCATAAATTTCTTTTTCATTGCTTACTTTTGGTGATCCTTCAGGATGATGATGCTTAGGAACTAATGGTACGAGAATGTCACGCTTATGTTGCGTACCTTGAAAAGTTTCTTTTAAAATGAATGGTATTAATTGGGCTTTTTCTAATTCTATCTTGGTAGCATGTTGATTTTCGTTATGTTTTTCATTTTTTTCCTGATCTTTTTTTGCATCTTGATTATTATCGTCTGAAATTAATGGTAATATTTGATGCTTTTCAATATCGTCTACATTAGTTTGAAATTCAATATTTTTATTTCCATGATTCTCATTTTTGTTGATTTCTTTCGGTGATTCTTCAGGATGATTATATTTAGGAACTAACGGAACTGGAATATCACGCTTATATTGTATAGATTTATTCGATGGTGAAAATATAGCGAGTAAACTTTGAGTTTTCTGATAGATTTCAGATGTATCTTTTCTCTCTTCCAGTTTTTGAGGAAGATTTTCTTTATTGTCTTTTTTAACAGGAGAATTTTTCTCTTGATTTTGATTAATCAGGGGAGATTTAGTTGCATGATGTACTTGTTCACGGAGTAATACAGTTGGATATAAATTTTGATTCGTTTCTCTTTTGAATGTAGCAAGTTCTCTGGGATTTGTAATTAATATTATTTTCTCTTTTGGTTTGATTTCTACCAATACATTAGGATTAACGGGGCTTGGATGCTGTAGTTCCGTTGTAGGTGCGCCATAAACATAAGCCGTCAGTATGGCAATAATAACCTAAAGTTATAGTATAATAAATCAAGTTCACGCGCACATTTCGTGAATAAACTATTAAACTTACAAATATCTTCATTGTATATAAGTTCAATCTTATTCGTTTTAAAATCCGTTATAAACTAAATTTAATCGTTTCAAAGCATAGTCTTTTATAGTAAAAGCAACTCAAATCTCTTTAACCGTTAAAATTTATTTAAAAATTATTTTTGTTTATCAAAAAACTAATTTATATTATAGCGCTAATTACTAATATCAATATTCACTGCAATTTCATATTTTTATTTTCAACATTATTTTATTAAAAAGTATATATATTAAAAATATAATTTTCTATCATAAGATTTTATTCGGAAAATTGCCAAGTTTTAATGAAAGTACATTTTTTAACCAATGAACGCCTTTTATTTGTAAAAATATTTATTTTGACTAATCAGTTAGCACTCTATTAAAAGTAATAAAATGAAATCCATTATTGTTGTACTATTTTATAGATTGAATGAAACGATGGCAAATGTCAACAAATATAGTTAAATATTTAGTGTAATAGTAAATAGCACAATTAATTGAACAATTGTACCCAAACATAACGGTGAAATTTATTGATTACACATTGAAAAATTTTCAATTTAAATGAAATTTTAAATTGATGTTTTGAAAAAAATTAATACATTATAATTTTCCAAATATATTAACAAAAAATTTAATTTTTATTTATTATTGAAAAAAATCTTACAACTATAATTTTGCAAAATGATGTCTATACAAATTATTGTTGAAACAAAATACTTATAATAAAAAATGATTATTTTTTTATCTATATCTATAGAAATGTACTAATGCAAAATTATTATAAATAAGTTATATTTTAGTCATATTGTATTAAAGAATTAAATACATTTATTATGTCGCATCACTGTTAAAAAAATTCGACGTATTAAAAATGTGCACAGCTTGAAATTTACCATCTTGGAGATTTGAAGCAATCACAGATTCCTCCTCGGGAGACTGGGAATTAGATTCTGTAACAGATTTAGCTTTAGCTAATAAAGGCTTAAATAATAAACCTTTTATACTGTAATCAGATATATTTAATTCAGATTCGGCTATGTCCATTGATTTTTCAACATCATTTACATTCTTATTAACAACTTCAATGAATTTTTCGAGTTGTTCAATGCGCTGTTGAAGAGTTTCAAATTGGAGCTTAAATGCTAAAATACTGTTGGTATATTGGTCCATAATTATATTTGTTTCACCTTTAACCTAACAAGCATAAAATAATAAATGTCAGATATAATGAAATTATTAAAATTAAATCAAATTTACATTCACCAATAAGGATTCCAACTCATCTAATCTGGTAAGCATATCCTCTATGCTCATACATATTGGATCAATCTGAGATATTAACTAATTATTATTAAGTATGTTATTTATAATAAATTGGTTATTCAATACCTCTTTATCTAAACTAACAGTTTGCAGCAGTTTACTATAGTCCTGGGCAGTTTTTTCCACCATTATTTCCTAAAAGTACTAATATTTTTCCACAATTACAACAAAAGTAAGTAAATACAAACAGCTGTTAGAATGTGTTTAATGAGTATTAATATGTTGAGTTGTGTTCGTTAAGCGAAAGGTTTTGTACTATGGTACAACCACAAGGTAAACGCAGTTTACTTTGTTATAATTTTTGTGACAAACTATATTGTGACATCAAGAATAATTAAAAATAAAATATTTTTGTTTTGATACATCGGGCTACAATTTACTAACATATTACCTATAGTATTTCACATAATCGTTTTAATGATGTCCACCTGGTAGATCGCTTTTTTAACTAAGGACTATTAAAAGTAATATGTACTTCCGTAATGGTTGAACATAGAACTAAAAGAAATAAAATTAGTTAGCCAACTTATTAGTCAAAACCTATTTGAATATAGGTGTTAATACCTTGCTGAATCCAAAATAACAATTAATGAACCTGTGCCTACGATTTAACTATTATTATTTCAATCACAATTGCCTTTTATTCTAAAACTTAACAATCTTAAGAACTGTGTTTGACCAATAATTCAAACAACAAATTTGTCGTTTTCCTTTTATTCGCTATTTATTATTTGCCTCGTTTATTATTTTTTCTATAATAATTGAGTTAAAAGAAAAATGGCGCTCAACAAAAACCAGCTGATGAATTTTTATTGTTGATTTTTTATTCGTTGTAATTTGACATATGTCATTACTACTTATTTTTGTTTAGTTTCTGGGTTTACACAAAAATCTCTATAAATTGACAAATACAATCGACGCGAGAAAGTTTGGACTGGTTAACTTTTTCTTTGCGTTTTTTTGAAAATAGAGTATATTTGCTTATATATAATAAAATTCATTAAAAATGAGTAATTATCGAGGTATTGGAGGTGGTGGATTTCCTTATAAATCAAACACCAATCGGGGAGGTGCTTCTATGAATGCGGTACCACCACCATCTTCATTAAACCATCGTGGATATCAAAAAGGAAATAGTAGAAGCACATCGAGTTCTGCTGGAACCTCAAAATATGGTTATTCGACACTCGAATCAATTAGTCAGTTTTCCAACTCTCAGAATTACCTGGGCAAACGTAAAGCCTGCACTGAGGATGATTATTTTGACGATGAAGATGAACAAGTGCCCCAGCAGGCATATATACCAGCCCCCGGTTCGCCAGGCTATCAAAAATCCAGCAATCAAGATAGTGATTCAGAAGAGGACCCTTTGGATCAATTTATGGCAGGCATAGAAAAACAAGTGGAAAAGGAAAAAGTACGCAGAGAAAGTAATGCAGTGACAAACGTTGGTGCTAGCAGTAATCAAATAAAGGGTGTGAGAGGTGACATAGATGAGGAAGATGATGAAGAAAGTTATTATCGTTATATGGAAGAGAATCCTCAAGCTGGCCTAAAGGATGAAGGTTCTGATGTTGAAATTGAATATGATGAGGATGGCAACCCTATTGCACCTCCAAAAAATAAAAATATTGATCCTCTTCCCCCCATCTACCATTCTGATATAGAATATGAAAGTTTTGAAAAGAATTTTTATACCCCCCACGAAGATATAGCTAACTTGGATGAGGAAAAAGTTCGTGACTTAAGAAAAACTTTAGGGGTCAAAGTTACTGGTCCAGAACCACCAAAACCTGTTACATCATTTGCGCATTTTGGTTTCGATGAATCCCTAATGAAGGCTATACGTAAAGCTGAATATACGCAGCCCACACCCATTCAGGCACAAGCTATACCCGCTGCATTAGGAGGTCGTGATATTATAGGTATAGCAAAAACGGGTTCTGGTAAAACAGCCGCGTTTATTTGGCCAATGCTGGTACACATAATGGATCAAAGAGTTTTAAAGCCCGGCGATGGGCCAATAGGTTTAATTTTAGCACCCACTCGCGAATTATCATTGCAAATTTACAACGAAGCTAAGAAATTTGGAAAAGTATATAATATAAATGTGGTATGCTGCTATGGCGGTGGATCAAAATGGGAACAGAGCAAAGCTTTAGAACAAGGCGCCGAAATAGTTGTAGCTACACCAGGACGAATAATTGACATGGTTAAAATGAAAGCTACAAATTTAAGAAGAGTAACATTTTTAGTGCTTGATGAAGCTGATCGTATGTTTCACATGGGTTTTGAGCCTCAGGTGAATAAATTTTAGGAGTTTTAATTTAAAAATAATTTCAATTTTTTCCCAAAATTTAATATTTGTTTTTATTTTTTATTACAGGTTCGTTCTATTTGCAATCATGTGAGACCAGACCGCCAAACTTTACTTTTTTCGGCTACTTTTAAAAAACGCATTGAACGACTTGCTCGTGATGTCTTAGCTGATCCTGTGCGTATTGTGCAAGGTGATCTTAATGAAGCCAATCAAGATATTACACAATATGTTTATGTTTTTCCTAATCCAATGCAAAAGTGGAATTGGTTACTTTTAAATCTTGTGCGTTTTCTATCTGAGGGTAGCGTTTTGATTTTTGTTACCAAAAAAGCTGATGCCGAATCAGTGGCCAATAATTTAATGGCCAAAGAATATAATTGTTTATTGCTTCACGGCGATATGGACCAAGCTGATCGTAATAAAGTCATAACTCAATTCAAACGCAAAGAATGCGATATTTTAGTAGCTACAGATGTTGCTGCTCGAGGTTTAGATATACCCCATATTAAAAATGTAGTTAATTACGATATTGCCCGTGATATTGATACGCACACTCATCGTATTGGTCGTACTGGACGAGCAGGTGAAAAGGGCACAGCCTATACATTAGTTACTGAAAAAGATAAAGAATTTGCAGGTCATTTGGTACGTAATTTAGAAGGTGCTGATCAACAAGTACCTGAAGATTTAATGGAATTAGCAATGAAAAGTTCATGGTTCCGTAGTTCACGTTTTAAGCAGGGTAAAAGTAAAAAACCATCTGGGAATCATACTGGTTTAGGTTATCGCGAAAGATCTAGTTTTGGGTCGAAATCGTCTACATCCAATTCTGGTACCAGTTTCACTTCAACTAGTAAATCGTTATCGTCAGCTGGACCGGCCACAGATCGTTATGCAGCAATGCGTGAAGCTTTTCGCTCACAATATCAATCACAATTTAAACCCTCATCAGATCGCACGTGGGAAGAAACTGTCCCCGAATCAGGTGTATTTGCAGCTCCAGCACCACCTCCTCCACCACCAGCTGCTTCTCAAAACATGTCGACCCAAGGCGACAAACGTAAGAACAAAAAAAGTCGTTGGGATTAAGAAACATTTTGGAAAAAATGAATTTATTAAACTTAGTTACTGCTTTGAATTAAAACCCCCAAAAAACCTACATTAAATTTAGTTTTAGCGTTTAAACTGATTATTAAAAAAATAATTAATTAATTAAATAATTAATTTTTGTAATATTTATTGCATTAAGTCAACCTTCTTTATCTATAAAATTAAAAATAAAATTTAGATATCATTGGTTTTTCATTCATCTTTTTTAAATGGCAGCTATAAATTGACGGTTTCAATACAAATATTGTAACCATTATGAACAAACCATTTTGAACAATTTTAAAATAAAATTCTGTATTTTGTTCATGATATAGGGTTCAACACGATTACAAAACATTACCCAAGAATTCTCTCGTGCCATATATTTTTGGGGAAAACATAAAAATAACCATTTCACTATTATTTTTTCACAAAATATCATTTATGAATTGAGAGAAAAGAAGTTTTGTATATAGACTTTTAATCTCTTATAGTTTCGGTGTCATTCAAGTCGAATTAAATTTTTAACCCATTTTTAAAGGAAATGAGTGCAAACTAAATCGGGATCCAAGCCCTATCCAAACTTGGTCAATTCTGAACTTGTTTTGTTAAGTTCTCAAGTTGCAAACATATTATGTAATGCTTTACTAATTAAGGAAAAATATGTAATTTTATATGACTTAATATCTTTGCAACTAGAAAATATTTTATAAAACTTTTAGCACATAACGTTAGCTAAGCATAAATGCCATATATACACTATAAATTTCAAACATATTTATGTGTATTAATCTAGAATTATTTATAAGGATTTCAATTTCCTTCCACTTCGATGCTTACATCGATGTAAGACCCTTATCTCTAAAATTATAAAATAACTTTTTTCTGATTTAAATCATACGATAATTCAAATTATAATATTAAGTCCACATTTGGATTTAATCTAGCTCCTATGTGGCAAATGTCAAAAAGTCAATTTAAAAATTCGATCCATATAGCAAAAATTTTATGAGAGGTATCGAAACTATGCATATTCAGCCTATAACTTTTTATTGATCCGATTTGGATGATTTTAAGAACATATAAATGTATTTTATATTTAAATTTTTGTAAAATTCAGTTACCTTTTTTTAAATAATTAGAAAAGCTCTTTTCGGAGTTTTGAGGTTTATTGTCAATGACCCGATATAGCTGGTTTTTAATTGGAAACTGCTTAGGACAATAACAAACAATGTGGACAAATTTCCTCACCATTTGTGGTGGCGGAGGATATAAAAATGTTTATCAGGGGATTATATATCAATAGAAGTCCATAGTGTCAATATTATGATTTAACCATAATTGGATTAAATATCAAAATAATAGCATGTTAATATTAAGACTTTAATAATTAGTTGTATTTTTTATAATTTTTATATTTATTTTATTTAAATAATTCAAATAATAATTAAATTATAGTTTTTGCTTTTGTTGTTTTTTTATTATAATTCCATTTGTTTTTTACAAGTAAATATTTGATTTAAATCTGATATTTACACCAAATTGTTATTTTTGAGATTTTTATTAATATTTATTCGGGAGGACTGATTTGGATATAATTCAAATGTGTATTTTTGTTTGTTTGTTTGTTTTATATATTTGAATGTTAAATTTTATTTAATAAAATCACATTTATGCACTTTTATTTGTTTACACAAGCGAAATATATATAGAACTATATACACATATACATACATATGTATAAGTATATAGTATTTATATTTTTTACATAATGAAACCACTACTGCTTATATTTTATTTTAATTTCTTTTTCCGATTTTTAATATAAATTATTTGATAATCTAAAATGTTTTTTATTTCTATAGTTACAATGAAGAAGTCTATTTTAGAAGCTAAAGGATAAGATTTATTTAACTACGTTTTAAAACAAAATCAATCAAATAATGTTTGAATTTTTATTTTTTATTATTTTTTTTATTTTTTTTTTTTTTTTTTTTAATTGAGTTGTTTTAATTACACCATCACTTGATTTAAGTTATTATTATTTTCTTTAATAAAGTTTTTGATAAATTGAGTGATAGATTTGATTTGTAATTGAATTTGAGTTTTAGAACAAATATTTTTTTTTCATAATTTTTATTTTATTGAAATAAATTGGTAATAAAAAAATTGGTCCTTGTTTTTATTTGGCTGTTAATAAACATGCAAATTATTTCAAATTTAATTTAATATTTATATATTTTTACTTTTTTATGAAAGCAAAGCTTTTAAAAAAGCTGATTTTGTACTTGTAATTAAATTTGGTTTTTTATTGAAATATGTTTATTAATTATGGCATTTTAAATAAAATTTAAACTTGGAAAAATAAAATACTCTGGTTTTTGTTGTTGCTTTCTTTTAATACATTTGTTTATTTTGTTGTTTTTAAATTTTTTGTGTACACTTTTTGATATATTTTTATTTTATTTTTTTTTTTTTTTCATTTTTGTTTTGTTTATATACAACTTAGAAATTAATTTAATGTTATGATTAAATACTTAAATTCTGTTTTTTCACATATTTTTTTTTTCAAACGCTTTTGTGTTTTATTAATTTACTTATTTATTTATATATTTATCATTATTATTATTTTTTTTAATTTACAACTTATAAAACTATTTATTTATATTTTTAATATTTATTAAGCATAATAGGGGTAGTTTGTTTAGTATAATTATTTTTATTTAAGAATATGTTTTTGTTTTATATTATATTTTAATAATTTAAAATTATATAACAATTTTTGTATATTATTTTTTTGTTTTTCTTATATAAAAAATTAATACTTTGTACAAATTGTAAATAAACATTCTGAATAAAAAAATGTTGATAATAAAAACAGTTAGAAAGTCAATAAAAATTATTGTTATTATTAGTTTTATTAATAAAATTTTTGTAAAACATAAAAAAATAAGAAATCAAATAAAAATTAGAAACTGTAACGTTTTCTTTCTGTGTAATATTTTATGTTTTAAGTTTTGTTTTTACAAATTTTTTAAAATCACATATCATTGTTTTCAAAATCGTTTATTTCTTATTTTATTTATTTTATTTTTTCTACTGTAGTTTAGTTTTTTTAAAACATTTTTTTATTCCAACTTTTTCACATTTTCTCTTTAATAATTTTCGTTAGATTTGAAATTAAACATCGTATGCGTTTTTAATATTTAGTTTTAATTTAGTAATACTATTTACAGTGTAAGATAAAAGATGGATTTGGTTTTATTATAATTTGTTCTAAATATTCCTTTTAAATTGTTTTATTTGTTATGATAAATTGTTGAATTTAATTTAAAATAAATATATATGTTGTTTTTTCCTTGAAAGGATATTATATATGGTATATACATTAGGTGTGTTTCTTCGAATCTGGTAATAAAAAATAAAGTCTTTATTCATAATTTTATTTGCCAAAATATTTTAACTTTTTAAGTAACTATATGTAAGTAAACACACCTATTTAAGTGTTAATTTAAAGCCAGTTTAGGTTATAATTTATTAAGTTTTAATCAAATAAGGAGGCCAAAATATCTTCATTATTATTGTTATTGCTAGAACCGCTGGAGGGTGGGGTATTTAAATCCGGTTGTGGATCCAAATAGGACAAAATTTCTAAAGGATCGACATCGGAGAGAAGCTGAAAAAAGAAGAAGGTTATAATTAGTAAAAGCAATTATTATTTTTAAAAGGAAAACACTACAGACACTTACATTCAAATCATTGGCAGCATCAGCGTGGTTCATATTTGACGGATCAAAATTATTTAGTTCGGCATTCAAATCACCCTCATTGAGATTCACCAAATCGGAAGATTGTGAATTAATTAATGAATTTATAATTTGTTCTTGTTGTGACTGTTGTTGTGTTTGTTGCTGTTGCTGTTGCTGACCATCTTGTTGCTGACTATTGGCACCAGCAGTAGGCATTCGATTATTCGGGGTACTAGGTGTTTGGGGTGAATTGTGATTACTGGAATTATTACCACCATTCGGTGTATTATTTATGGGCTCATTATGTGCCGAACTAACCGAGGGTGGACCGCCTGGTGTCATTGGATGACTGGCACCGCCAGGTGTGTGTGGTGTATGCGGGGTATGGGGCATCTGAAATGTTTAAAAGGAAAATTCATAAAAAAACTAAATTTAAATACAAATTCTTAAGAAAAAAAAACTTAGAGATATAATTGAATATAATTAATAGTTTACCTGATCATTAAGAGATTTCTCCATGGCATTTAATTGATCTAAAGGTTCATTTAAATGTGTCATAGAGTTACTTTGATGATTTGAGTCTTGCTGTTGTTGCTGCTGCTGCATATCTCCTGGTGTTTGTGGATTATTAAAATTATCAAAGCTATTACGATTGCCAACACTGTAATAGAAATCAAAAGTATTATAAGTATTTTTTAATATAATTTAAATTATTTTATTTAAATCTTACCTGTTATTGCCACCTTGGCTTCCACTGCTGCCGCTCATCATATTACCATTGGCAATAGAATTCATATCATGACAATTGTAAGGACTCATTGCTTGTGTATTATCCCAGGTGGGTAGCTGCGTGGAACCAGGTGACATCACTTTGGTCATGTCATCACTGAAATTTTCTTGCTTAATGTTTGGTATACTCATATTATTTCCACCACCACTATTATTGGCATTGCCTACACCAGAGGCAGTGGCTGAGTTTGGACCGGTAGGTCCCCCTCCCGATACATTATTTCCCACATTATTATTGGGACTGCCTTGCATGTTACCCTGCACTGCTCGCCAGTTGGCTGAAGAATCAATAACTACTTCTTCGACATCGGTATTACTGAGCGTATTCAAAATGGCCCAGTAATATTGATCGATTTCTAGACTTTCAGTTAACGCAGGTTTATTACATTCCGGACATCGCCACGTTCCTCGTTCGCAGTTCATCATAAGATAACCCTCTAAATCGAAGCACTGGACATGTTTACATTCAAGACCACGGGCAGGCAAACGTATTCGAGATTTCATGATCGGACATTTCAATGAGATCTTTGCACATTTATTAGGATCATTAATATTGTTTCCATTGCTAGAGCCATCTGGATTTTGGCCATTTTGTCCATTACCACCAACCATACCAATAGCGAAATAGCGTTTGATTTTTGCCACACTATGTTCCAATGGTAGTAGATTACGTTTATGTAAACTTTGCATAACTTGCCGCACAGATGGTCGATGGACTAGTTGTAAAACGAATAAGTGAGACTGCGGGGAAAATCAGAAACGTTTTCGAAATTTATTTTAGGTTTGACATGATTTGTTTGATGTGATTGAATGAGATACATATATGTATATAATATTTTTAGGAAATGATACTCACACAACAGCAGGAACTAGCAGTTAATTGTAATGTGTTACGTCCTGGTTGACAAACAGATTTCAAATATAATGGCCTTAAAGCCTGACCGGTCTTTTCAGAACGTTCTATATTTAGAGGGGTAGCATTGGCTGATACTGTAACCGTATGTGGCCAATTTGTATTCATTTGTCTATCATCTTGATGGAAGCATTTTAATTGTAGTTCCAAATCCGATCTGAAATAATAATTAAAACAGCAAGTTTTCCATTATCCTCGAGTAAGATAAAAAAAAGTTCTTATTATCTTACCGACACATGAGGGTGTTGTAAACATTTTGTTTAAGGTGAAATACATGATTGCTAACGGAAAGATTGTGTAATAAACGGAAAGGTGGAAGTATAATGCCATCGCGTACTGGGAATGTCAGTCTCATTTCTTCACCTAGAATTAAGAATACCAAACTTTTTTTGTTCTGTTTGTTATTTTTTTAAATGTGAAAGTTTTACTTACAATTATCCATTTGAGGTTTAATATCGGGATTTGGACTAACATAGGGTACACTGCAGGCGGGTGTTAATGGAGGTGTTGGATTTCCAGGAACTGGACTATGTTGATAATTTTGTTGAAAACTAAAAGAGATAATTTATTGTTTAATTATTTATCAATTTCGTTAAGATAAGTTGTATCTTACCCTTGATTTTGATAAGGATTGCCAGTATTAGAAGCAGAGCCAGGGCCAGCCGGACACATGGCACTAGAGGAGTTGCCTCCATTCATACCCATACCAGATTGAGCGCTGGGATAAAATTGTCCTTGCTGAGAATGATGTGAATTTGGGCCGTAACCGCCACCTCCAAATCGTTGCATAGAACTCATACAGCCTCCAGGAACCAATCCCCCAGGTCCCAGTCCACCAGGACCCATACCGCCAGAACCCATATTTCCAGGGCCCATACCACCAGGACCCATCCCCCCAGGTCCCATTCCTCCAGGACCCATACCGCCAGGACCCATTCCACTAATACTGCCACAATTTCCTGGTCTGCCGTAAGCGGTCATAGGACCTGCTCTACCATAGCCTGCCTGCATGGGCAAAGGTACACCATTATTCTGTTGTGGATGCATTTGTCCAGCACCATATGGCATACTACTTCCCTGTTGTTGAGGAACATTTTGAGAATTCATGGGGTACATGCCACCCCGCTTTTGCGCCGCATGCATTTGTGGATTGGGATAGGGTGTCATGCGTCTTTGATTGTAACCACCATTGGCCATACCTTGCATTTTAGCCATCGGATTCATGGCACTTAATTGTTGTTGATGCATAGACATATTACCAACCGATGCACCAGGACCCATACCACCACCCGTTTGCATGCCACTCATACCATTCATAGACATATTTTGTTGCATTTGATTCATTCCTGACATCTAAAATTAAATAAAAAGAGTTTTAAAAATTATTTCCGATAAAAATTTCAACTAGGACTACGTTTTTTATAACCCTATTAAATGGTTAATAAATTATGTTAACTACAGTTTTTTCAATATAAAACATGACAATCATTTAACAACAAAAGTTATAAAAATATATGTATGATTTGTTTGTTAAAATGGTAATAAAGGTAAATACAAATATAAAAACAAATTCAAGATTAAATATCGAAAATTTATTTACAATAACAACCAGCGAAACATAAGTTTATTTCTTTAACCCAGCAAAATATTAAAGAGTAGTTTAGAAAATGTTCAGAAAATTTATTGTGAAAGATCGGTAAACTTAAGATGTATAATATAATTATAATTATTGTAATTAAAAAATATACAAATACAAATACATACATAGACACATATATAAATAAATACATACATACATACATACATACATACATACATACATACATACATACACACGGGTGTATACAAACTTGTGATGGTATGTGTTCATAAAAATAAAACAGATTTATATATGTACATATATAGTTTCTTTTAAAGTATTTATAAATTCGAAACATTCGTATGCAGGCACAAAATACATACATACATGCATGGATACATACATAATTACATATACAGTTTGCCAAATATATCTTTGCAATAATAAAAAATGTGAACATTTTCAACTTCATTAATGATTTCTAATCCATTAATTATCCAATTTTTTCCTAAACATATTTCGTTGCTATGCCTGTAATACGAAAAATACTAAAATTTTTTTAATAGACAATAACAATAAAAGATTACAACAACAATAAAAGAAGAAATTTACTCATTTGAAAAGTGTCAAATAAAAAAAATTATGAAAGACGTGAAAAATGTGAAGTTTTTCGGCGACTTTTTTTTTAAGTGGAATGTAATTTTTAATGGGTTAAGAAAGTGTTTGCTGTAAAATAAATATCTTTAAAATCACTAGTAACCTCATAACTCCATGTAAAAAGTGACCAAAACGAAAATGTCAAAGGATTGGAGTATTTCAATTGTTATAAGGGAAAATCCATTACGTATTCCGCATTCAGGATTATATGAAATACAAAATGCCATGACAAAACTGAGGATAGACCAGAACAAAAATCGTTCACAGGTTGAAGAAAGAAATATTATTAAAACCTTTGATCATAAGTACTAAAGGGGGACCTCTTCCAGCGAAAACGGAGAATAAGTTTAGTATTTCCAATGAACTATTTTAAGTGTGTTAAAAAATAACAAATGTTTAACATTTGAACATGCACATTAATTCTGACTCCCAAAATTAGAATTTTTACTATTTATTTCATAAGTATGAAATAAGAGGGATTGTCTAAATATTAGTAGGAAATATTTGAGTTTTCGTAACAAATTTGTTTTATTTTCTAGTATACACCATTATACACATTACCCATAGTCATTTTTCATTGCAAATGCTCTACCTATTCCCATGGCTACCTACGTACAACTTGACTATGGATAGTTTTAAATTGGGGTTTCTTCATTATATATTATCCTGAATGTGGAAAATCACATCATCACATCACATTGGATTTGCCTTATAGCAATTGAAATGTCTCGATCCTTTGAAACATGTCTTTTAAATACTTTTAAGATCCAATTATGATGTCTCTAGTGTCTTTAAAGATATTAATTTTTCAATGTTTTCATAATTCCTGCAAACATTTATTTGACACTTTTCAAAGTGTGTAAATTTATTTTCTATTTCCCTATGTCTATTTGCGTCTGATAGTCGATAAATGTGTTCAGAAAAAATTGAATTATTAAAAATTTTTTAGTTGGAATTAATTAATGAAGTAGAAATTTTTCACATTTTTTGTGATTGGTAGGATATATTTGACTAACTGTGTGTATTTCATTTGTTTTTTTTATTTTAAAGTCAAGCAATCAACATGCGATGTTAGCAGCATTGTATACAAAAACATATTCATACATACGTGTGTATTTTATACATATGCAAATAAATTATATTTTGTTTGTGTTTTGTTGTTGCTTTTGAAACAGTAGCGTATTGAAATAAATGAAGGGGAGGATTTTTTTGTATTAATATATTTTTTTTAATTTACTTTGCTTTTATTAATAAACACCCACCCACCCCTTTTTTATTACGCCAGTGCTAAAATTTTGCTTTTTGTCTTTTTTTGTTTAAACAATTTGCATACGACAAAGTGGTGTTATTATTAGTTAATATAATATTATTTTTTTTGTTTTTTATATTTTTATTGCACATAGTTTTTTTTTTAATTATTGCAACTTTATACTTTCAATATTGTTTTCATTGATGTTTTTTCTCTTTCTCTTTATTTTGCAAAGTGAAGGGCCATTGTTTTTGTTGCTTTTAATTTATACTATGTCTATTCTTCAAGATGTAACCTTACAGAGTTTTTAGTCAATTTTTTGCTGTAAATAACTTAAATATGTAAAATTTTTACTAAAATGGTTGATTAATAATTGAAAGATTAAATGACAAATATAAATTAATAACATTTTTTTTATATTACTCAATCGGATTAACATGTCAGTTGTCAAGGTTACTACGATCAATTATAGGAACATTTGAAACAATAATATAAACTTCAATTCTTAACCAGACACAAACGTGATTTTACATAATCGAACCGCTAAGCCTTACTGGAACCTCTTTTGTTTTGTATAGATTTTATGGTCAGGATATAATGTTTATAAACTAGACATTATTTATATAAAATGTACAAACAATAGCAAATAACTAATAGTTTTATGAAAATAATATATAATATTTTGTAAAAATATTTTGTACCAAAATCACACGCAATATATGATGAATTAGATTTACAATGTAAATGCTATTTTTTTTTCTTAAATTCCTTTCTAGAATATATATAGAACATATATATTAAAAAATACATGCACATTTTCGATATTTTGAAGAAGTAAAAGAAGAAGTAAAGTTTGGTAAATCTAGATGCTCCAACTCCTGTTCTTTATGTTATTATGTTATTTGGATATTGTTTTAAGTAAACATTTCATATGCAGCATCTTTTATAAAATTTAAACCTAAAGAATTTTCCATCTCACACAAATTAGACAAAACTTTCCTAAGAACACATTTGTTACATTTATATGCACATATTTGTATAGATCGATCCTCTTAAGTTTAACGATCCAACATAATTACTATCATTAGTTGTATTTTAAGTGAAAACATCAATGGTCCTGGCCAGGCCCTAGGAGTTCGTATATGAATATACAATTTGTTTGAAGCTATCAGAATGACCACAGTAACTAAGATATTATTTTAGCATTTTTCAGCAAAAATCATGTTGTTGCAAGTGTCAGTTGAGGAATTCATTAAGTTTCATTAAGATATACTCATTGTATCTATGTTAAAATTTGTAATAAATTAAAAAAAAAAAAAAAAAAAAAAAAAAAAACTTGTCCAGGCTCTGGTATTCTCTTAAGGACAAGAAACGTATATCAAATTGTTATTAACATTTGTGTAAGATTAATTTTAAAATATTACACTTATAGTGATCATTGATTTCAAGATTTATTTTTATAATGTATATAATATATAATACATGTTGCATGATGAAGCATATATTAAATAAATAAACAATTACTAAAATAAAAAGAATCATGAAGTCATCCTTTATATAAATAAATTGAAGATTACAACAATCTAACAATAATAGAAATAAAATGATTTGCCAATGCAACACCTTTTAAAAGTGTGATCGAATTCAAATGATAATTTTTTGTATTAATTGTAAATAATTTTAATAAACATTTCAAAATATTGATTATAACTACTAAAGTAATAATAAAAAATAGAATTTTTTATTCAATGTCGATATGATTGAAATAAAAAGAATTATTATAATTGGTCATGCAAAAAATAAAAACTAAAATCTTAAAAAATAAATAATACTATTTTTCCTTATTTTTATATATTTAAATAGTAAATGATAAAAATATTGTGCCATTTAAAACAGAAAAAAAAACAATGATACTCACTTGATGATGCCTCGCTGACGTCGTTGCTGGTCCTCCAATACCGTTATTATAAGCTGGTATGCCATTCATTTGACCAGCTGAATTCATAGAACCACCACCACCAACATTTGCACCACCCATTTGATTCATTTGCATATTGGCTTGACCTCCTGCACCACCAACACCCATACCACCACTACTAACACTACCACCCGACATGGGACCCATGGACGCTGGATTCATACCAGCAGCACCGTTAGGGCCATTTCCATTCATATACTGGTGCGTGTGTTGTGACTGTGCTGATGTACTCATCATGCCATTATTGGCTCCGGGGTGCATACCACCCATCTGTTAAAGGATATCAAAGAAAGGAAAGAAAATTAAGTTGTTTCATAAATAATATTTCTTGTGGAATTGTTTGTTTGTTTTTTTTTTTTCGATTTGCATCAATTTTTTCTGTTCTTTGTCTCTGTATTGTAAGCAAAAAGGTTTATTTAGGTATATTTTAGCATATTTTTGGAGGTTTATTTGTTATTTTATGAACTAAACATTATTATGTGATATTTTTTTATTTCGGTGGCTGTTTTATTTTTGCTTATTTATTTTATTTTTTATTTATAAAAAGAAATTAACAAAAATTTCATGTTTGAAATAAGACCAAATCATATTGCTGTCAGTATTTAAAAATTAAAAATGTTTGAATTAAAAACTTGACGAAAAAATTTTTTCTAAGATTGCGTCGATCAAATTTTATTTTATTAATTTTATAAAACTCACCTGACTATAACTACTCATAGCATCCATATTGGCCTGTTGCGCACCAGTTGCTGTTACCATATTATTATAATTCGCCGCAGAAGGATTAGCCGAATTTGCTGCAGGCGAATTTAATGCAGGACTTATAACACCACCACCGCTACCACTGCTAACACTATCTCTGGTATGGGTACCGGTAAATGATAGGCGTTCGTCTTTAAGAGACGTTGAGGTAAATTCCGAATTTGGGCCAAAGGTATTACTTAAGGAGCGTAAACTATCAGATTCGCCTAAATAAGAACCATTACCTGGATATGAAGAATTATTGGCATGATTTAAAAATTGTTGCTGTTGATTATGATGTTGTTGTGATGGATGAATTGATTGTTGCAGATGATGTAGCTGTTGTTGTTGCTGATGATTTAAATGTGTATGTTGCTGATGATGTGAAAAATTTTGTTGTTGTTGATAAAACTGCTGTTGTTGGAATTGTTGCTGCTGTGCTTCTGTATAACCGCCAGGTGGTGATATTTGGCCCCCTAAGGCTGGAGCCCTTGAGGAGCCTGCTTGGCCATTCATTTCATCATTTTTTCTAAAATAAAATAAAAAATATACACATATATTTTTATGTCTTTATTGTTCTTTAATATATATTAATGCATCCATCAATTAAGAAAGACTCTTTTTTTGTTTATTCCTTAGTAAGTCAATACACCTGCTGATTTTTAACACGCGCCTGATATGTATATATATATATATATATATATATATGTGTGTGTGTGTTTATATATACGTGTGTACGCATTTAATTTATTAATTGCATATGTATAAGTTACTTTATTTTGTAGTATTTTTCGGTAACATGACTTGACCAAGTAAGTGTATAGCGTTTTATAGGAAGTTGCAACTACCTGTATCATTATTAATGATTACGCATATTTTAAAACGTTTACAAAAATATTGAATTTTTTAGTTTCAGTTTTGAATCTTATGCTTTACTCAATAGCTACGACAACAAAGCTATACAATATTGAGTTTTGCCGTCAATAAAAATTGTTTAAAACATGAATTGAAATTAAGGAAGGCAGCTGTATCTTTGTAAAAAATATTTTTTTGTTATTTAAAATATTTTTGGTTTTGGCATATGTTACAGATACATAAGCAAGGTGCAATATATTTTGATGATCTGTACTTAAAAACAAGTTTCTTTTTCATTTTGTGTACGTGTGAGTGTTATTTACATTAAGAAATATTAATATATTTTAAAAAACATATTTTAAATTTAAAAATAAATAAATAACTGAATTCCTTAAAAAAAATAATTTTAAATATTTAAAAATTATATTAGATTTTTTCTAAAACTAGTAAATATTTTGATATGGAAAATCCTCAAATCAATTAAAAACCTAAAAATTATAAACTAGTTTGTCGTCATACACGAAAAAAGTTCTCATACTTGTTATTTTAAAGGTTATGTTATTGAAGAAAAGTAAAAAAGGAAAAAGAAAAAAGTAGGAGTAGAAATATTTTATGACATCAAGTAAATAAATGATTTTCATATTAAACCTTGACATAATTTCAATGTTATAAACATACAATGACCTTAAAAAGCTATGTATACAAGCTGTGTATTTTTGTTCAAACTTTTAATCAATAATATTTTTACGGAAAATTTTATTTTTATACAAATTTCGGAAAATTCATTTAATGTTTTTCAATAAATCTCTTCGTGATATTTTTAGATAGAAAAAATGCAAAAATTCGATTATATTTATTCGAATAAAATAGGTTATTAAACTTTAGATAACAGTGATATTAGATGGAAGAAATATTCTCCTTTGGGTAACTTTATTTTTACACTTAAAAAGAGTTTTTTTCCCTAAAAACACATATCGAATAATTTTTAAAATGGAAGCTTTATTATTTATCGATTTGTAGTTCAATAACAATAGAGATAATAAAAATATGAAAAAAATTAGCAAAATGAAAAAAATGGTAAGTTCTAGACTATTTATATATGTAAATGTATGTTTTTAATTTTTTGCAATGAATAACATTTAAAAAAATTTAAAACGGGAACTTGAATTTCAAAATTTAGATTGAATAATGGAAAACGGAGACCATTTATCAACCCAAAACCGAGCACTGGTTTTCATATACAAAGAAAACATCATATTAAAAAATTTAAGAATAAAAATTAAAAGAAAAAAAAACAAAATTTTGTCATGAGAAAGCTAGAAAGAATATACTACGACCTTTCAAATCATATTTGTATTTATTTTAATTAACTTTTTATCGCTAAACACAAGCCTTATATATTATTGTTTTCTTCTAATATTTAATAAGTCAACAACAAATTTAAAATAAATTTAGAATAATTTCATTTTTGAATTTTTGGGGAATGACTCGTATATTATGAAATTAATATATATGTGTATGAGTGAATATAAAAAAAATAAAAATTTTTCAGTGTTTGGCTTATAAAAATAGTTTCTTTGCATAAAAATAGTTTCTTTGCATAAAAATAGTTTCAAGTCAAACTAACTAACTAAATAACTAACTGTATGATGTGTGTTTGCTTTAAATAACAATTCTAATTATTTATAAATAATATAAGTTTGTTTATAAACTACTCTTACTACACCCTTCCTACAAAACAGCGTTTGAGAAATAAAATAAATTTCTATTTAATTGAAATCTGTTATAATCTTGTTTAAAACTGCGAAACTGATCACGTTCGCATATTTTGTTTTCTTCCGTTTTATTTTTTATTATGTTTTGTTTTTTTATTTTTAATGCTTTTTGTAAATAAAAAAGTTAATATATTTATAAAACTTTTAAAAGGACTTCATTCAGTCCCCTGAACAGTAAATATATATATATATATATATATATATATATATATATATATATATATATATATATATATATATATATATATATATATATATATATATATATATATATATATATATATATATATATATATATATATATATATATATATAAAAATCGGTTAGCCGGTTTCTGGTTTCGGTTTTTGAATACACTACTCGCGACAAGTGTGATGATTTTTGTTGTCGATGTTGTTAAATAAAAAAATAATATTTTTTTTACTTATAAACATACAAAGATAACAACAATTGTTGCTATTTATTTATTAAATATAATTAACGTCTCTATTTGCGTTCAGTTTTTTTGTGTGATTTGATTTGATTAATAATGAAATTATAATATTCAATATTTTCATTTTAGAAAAAATATATATTTTCTTATTTAACAGTCATTTTAATTGCGTGATTTTCTTTCAAAAATTGCTACAACTTAAATTTAATATACATAATTATTTCATTTAGAAAATTTAAGTTTGAAATTTTTACATTGTTAAACTCTTTTTGTCTGAATTCCCATTTTTATTGAGAGGGATACAAATAAAAGAATTTTTAAAATAAAGAATTAAGAGACCTTGACATTACAACTTACACTTAAGAAATATACCAACTTTAAACATATTTGTTTAATAGGAAATTTATTAAGATCCGCTCTCTTTCTAGAAATATGGATTTTAAAACTAATAAGCGCCTTAAGTTACCCTATAGTTTTTTATAAATGTTGTAACATTTTTTTACAGACAAAATTACGTCAATTACCTCCTTTTCTATTTTTTCCTTAATGATGTCACAATTTCTAAATATTTTAATGTATTAGTTTTCTATTGTTATACATTCACATGTATTGTCTAAGTTTAAAGCTTTATTAGGTTAATGTCATTTTTCTTTTACTTATATTCTTCTATCGAGCTCCCTTCTTTTCCTTATATTTTTCATATCTTTATTGCCTAAATAACACAAATCTAAAACCTATAACGTTTACTAGACAAAACAGTAAAAGAAAAAATACTCAAAAAATATGAAAATAAAATGAAATAATAGAAAATAATATAATATAAAATAAAATTTTGTTGTTGTCGTCGATTGGTGCTAAATATGAAATCTTTGACATTTAACTGGATAGACAGACACCTATGAGTTGTAAAGTTAAAAAAATACAAACAAAAAATTCAAATGTCAAATAATGCAGGAATTTTTTTAATAATTTTTTGAAGGCCTAAAAACTCATAAATTGTACATTTTTAAGAAAATATATATATTTTTTTAATGCAGAAATAAAATTTGTTAAATATATTGGTGATAATTAAAATTTTATATATTTTAAATTCCCAACAACAAATATTGTTGCTTTAATTGGGATAAAAGAAATAGTTTATTTAAAACTGGGAAATGAATTGTTCTCGTATCTTATAATAAAATACATCAACTTAAACATTTAGTCTAACTTATTATCTTAAAATAAAAATTTAAAAATATTTACATATTCCAATGGAAGCACACAAACACACTGACACGCAAACTTAGGTAATAAAAATAGAAATTTGAACTTAAATATGACAAAATAACAACAATTATATGATTTTTGTTGTCATAGACTTTTGCAGGAATTAAAGAGTACTGAACATATTTTTCTAAATGTCCTTTTAAACCTTATAGACATATATATGGAGAAAAGTAAATACTCATATTCATTTTAAAGCATAAGTGTAGTATATGTGTATTTATATGTGTAGTGGTATGAAACACCCTTGAAAACAACTGTCAAGCACATTTATTGAACTTTATAGATATTTCATTAAAGGGCAAAATAATAGCATATATTTTTTAAATATTAATCAAATTGTTGAAACATGATGGTGCTATTATGTTTAACACAAATGTAAAGACTTCTTTTTTATTTACTATAACAAATTTTAGGGAATTGAAAAACGCAAGGTTTTAAGTGATATTTTATTGTATTGAGAGACACCAACAAATATATAAAGATATATTTTCTTATAAATTTACATTCATTCATTCATTCGTTCATTCATTTATTCATTTTAGAACGTAAGACATTTAGTAAGTATAGGGAAATAAGAAATTTTTGACGGACAGATGCATGATTGAATTTGTTTGTTGTACTTAAAACTGTGGTTAAAATTTAGTGTGGTTTAACAAAAAAAGGTGCAAGTTAATTTTTTACTTTTTATTTACTATCTTTAGTTTTAGTTCAATATTTATATTATTTAATTTATTTGTTCTGGACAAGTGACAAAATCATATAAATAAAATCTGTTTGTAAGTTTTAATTAAAATCAAGTTTGGCTATGCCGAATCTTTTATCTTCTCTTCTCTCTCTTCTCTTATCTTCTCTCTACAACAAAAGCGCGAAAATTTTGTTTCATACATGTTCATATACACAAATATACAAGAACATCACATTAGGTGGAATTATTTCATATATATATATATATATATATATATATATATATATATATATATATATATATATATATATATATATATATATATATATATATATATATATATATATATATATATATATATATATATATATATATATATATATATATATATATATATATATATATATATATATATATATATATATATATATATATATGGAAAATGTTCATCGATTAATTAATTAACTTACCGATTTATAATTAATAATTTTACGAAGGTTCCTTCCTTCAATTTTACTGGTTTTAAATAAGAAACTTTTTAAAACTATTTCAAATACTCAAGCCAAATTTCATTTAGGTCTGCTAATTATTGTGGATGTGAGTATATCAACAACATACAGACGGACATACCATAATGTATACGTATACATTATGAGGTCTGACATAATTCATTCTTAGCGTTACACACGGAATGACAAAGTTCATTTATGATAAAGTTAATTTACCATCTCCGCCACTTGCGGTGGTGGAGGTTATAAAAATCATTTATTTTATATCAAACTAACAAAATTTTCCAATCTTTTTTTTTTTTTTAATTTAATTTTCACAAAAATATTGCATAAATACTAAATTTAGCTTTGTCACTTTTGACGATTTCTTGGAAACATTAAAATAAGAAACCAACAAACTGATCAGTATTAACTTATCTTATCTATCTATAAAATAATATATATATCCATCAAATCATGTTTAAAGAATATACGTGAATTATACGTGAATTGAAAAACGCAAGGTTTTATATACGTGAATTAGAATTAGACATTTAATAAAAATTATAAGTGAAAAACACAAAATTTTAAAATTAAAAATAGAAATACTCATTTCTAATATTGGTAATCGAAATGAAATAGAAAAAAAATTGTTTACGTTTAATTAGTTTTTATTTTGTTTATTTTCTTCACTTGATATCTAAACTGCACACGTTTGTAATTATTAAATATTAGTTTTTATAGTTCGTAATTTGTGTCTATTATTGAGAAGAGAAAAAAACACAAATAAACTAGAAAATATTTATATATTTATTTAATCATAATTTTTGTAACGTAGAAAAGAAATTATAAGGTATTACGAAATGATATTTAGTTTTGTATTCATTTAAACGTTGTGTTTAATAAATAACCGAGATAGACAACCTCTTAAAACGCTTATTATTGATAAACATTTTGTTTAAATTAAAAATCTTCAGTAATAAAAATATTTATATGAATACAATGACTATAATATTTTCTTTACATTTTAAGAGCCCATAACCTTTACAGTTTAAACATTTATGCGGAAAAAATATCGGTCTATATCCGAATTACTTTTTTTGTTTTGCTTTTAAGTCCCAACGTTTTCAATTGACCCCACTTTGAATAATTAGTAACCACATTTGATATGATATTATAATCACTGGCCCTCAATTTTGATTATAGTTTGGTTATCTCTGTTTCTATTAAACGACATTAATTTATAATACAATTGCATTGATGCCAGAGATGCGGAAATATATGACTTTAAATGTAGACACAAATACAATAAATACACTACGTAGTACTTCTTTACAAGGTTGACAATGGATTTTTTTTCATATAGATTTGTCGAAAAAAAAAAACAACAAAAATAAAATAGATTTTTAAAAGGAAATTAAGTACTAAAGAGAAGAGGATGTGGAATTGTATTTTTTCTCTTATATAAACAATAATTGTATATAAAGTTATAGCTCCCAAAAATATATTAATATTTTTATTGAACGATCAAAATACGTTGCAAATATCATCGTCCTTTTTCTTGGGAAGCAAAAAGATTTAAAATCAGACATGAAATTACCAAGCCAAAATGTATAAAATATTTGTATTTTAACTACCATTTTTTAGGCAAAATTGGGTAAAAGAATGTTATACTGGTGATGGGAAAAATGTTTGTTTTCATACGAATACAGATAATAAATACTGATAAAAATATTTATTTTTTTGCAAAAAAAAAAAACGAAATAAGTAGACAAAGAAACGTACCCATACAAATATATGTTAATTTATTATTAAAAGAATCATAATTTTAATTAAAAAAATATCTAGAAACAAATATTTTTTAGGGAATAAAATTCATGCAATTTTTATTTATTAATAAAAATTGTAAATTGATTCATAATTAGTAAATTTCCTTAATTCTCAATTTTATTTATTTTATATCCAATATTATTATAATTTTTTTTTATTTTATTTTTTTTACTATACTATAGCGGAAAAGAATTAGTTTAGTATCAGTTTATGGTACCTGATGTTTACTTTGCCATTTAATTGGGTCGTTAAAATATTTTCATTCTTATCATCATGTGATTTTTTATTTTTGTTGATATTATTGTTGTTGTTATTGGTTTTTTTTGAACACCTATTTGTTTATTGATATAAAATACGTGTTTATGTGTGTATGTATATATATATATTTTGTTTACCAGTATAGACGATGTCTATATTTATTAAATGTTATTATGATGTTATTTATTAAAGAAAATACTAAATATAATGACAAATTAGTTAAAAGTAACGTTAATTATTGAAAAAAATTTATAAAAAATATATATTTATATTTTTATGGATGTAATTTTATTAAAATCTTAAACTATATACAATATTAAAAAAAATGTTGATATTAAAAATTTCCATTTCATATAACGTCACTGCGAGGCAAAAGTTCTTATGTAGATTTTTGGAACCTTTTAGGAGAGACAAAAACAGTATTATTTGGCTATAATTTCTTCCATCATTTTAACATATTTTTTTAAAATCTCGCTTATTTGTGAACTAACTTACGTATTTATAAAGTTTTGAATTAATAGATTCAACCATATAAAATAATATAAGAATGGTTTCGAAAAAATATCGAATTCCTGTGAAATTGTAATGTTGTGAAAATCCACTATTTATATAACGCATATACTGTTTCAACATTTTTTATTTGATATTCCATAAGCTATTTTGTAGATCTAATACCAGTTAAGATTTTGACAAAATATTTTATAGTTATACTAAACAATTTCTGTTGTATTAAAAAATAATTTAGGCTTAAAAGCAATTTCAAAAATATTGTAATTATCATAATTTTTATGGAAAATGTTGTTTTATAAAACCTTTTTAAATACAGTTATCAATACCTCCAATAGTGGTTGATTATTTTATATTAAACGCCTCAAAGAAGACTATACATTTAACTTTAAAACATCTCTCAGTTTCTATTACCGATTGATCTTTATGTCAACAATTTATAAACGATAATAATCTCATATTTCTATTGTCTACATATGTTTTTGTTTTTCTCCACCTTATACATTTCCGATGTCTGGTTTTTTGAAATATGTATTTCTTTAGACAATGGAACTAGAGAGGCAATGATGAAAGGTGGTGTTGTTAACTTTTATTTTGTGAAAATGAACTTTAAAATTATTTATTTAGTTTTTGTTGTTGCTTTAGTTTTCTGTTTAAATTGTTATTTAAGGGTTATTTTTTATTTTTATGTTTTAATGTGATAATTTCCAAATCGTACATATGTATTATAGTTTTAGCACAAAAAAAACACTCTTAAAAAATTAAACAGCGTGTGACGATTTTATAAAAGTCTATATTTTATGAAAAAAAAACAAATATTTAACGTCATCATTAAATGAAGGTTAACAACATTAAAGCAATTATGATTATACCCCCGAAATACAATAAACAAAACTAATACATTTGCAACTAAAATGCACACTACTAAACAAAAATAAAAAATAAACCAATAATAAAACTTATACTCATACAAACTAAACAATTTAAGAGTATTTTACACTAAAAGAGAAATTAGGAGACTTGTTCAAAATGTACAAGCGCCAAAGAGAAATGTATATATAATTTTGCTTATATAAAGAGTTTATAAGAGATTTTTCCACAAACAAAGAGTACTAGGAGTATTTTATACGTGATCTTTTCTCTTAAATTTTAAAAATTTTTGTGGAGTGGCCTTCTTTTGCAATTGTTTGATGTTTAAATAGTTTTCACGCATGCGCCTCTTTTGCAAAATAATAAAAATAATCAGTTAATATTCATTAATGTTTAAAACTGTTAGTAGTATCGGATATGTTTATATGGAGTTTAAATTAGACTTTAGCCAACAATAACTCGTTGATTAAGCGTAACTAAATTTTGGACAAAAATTTAATTGAAATGTTCTTTTGTTGCAGACAATTGTTTATTATAAATTTTACATTAAGTGGTTGATGATGGTTTGCCATATAAAACGTCAGATCAGATGTTAAGCAAGTACAGACTACAACTAACGCTTAAGTTGACTTAATCATTTAAAAAGGAAAATAACCCTAAAGGGGGTTGATTTTTGCCACCACTTTAGGTTTTAATGTTAATTTTGTAAATTGTGTACATAATTTCGTTATGGTAGCAAAATAACAATTCTAATATGGTCTCACATTTATATGTTTGTTATTCTTGATGATTTTTGGAAAGTGGCATAAATGATGAAATGAATCAGTAAATGTTGGATTTGTTGTTTTATTGAGTTCCCGTGTGAAATTCTTTATTTAATATTATTTTTGCTACTTTAAATACGTGAAATTCGATTGGTGGTGGGTAAATAAATGACGCATATTTTCAATCGGTGGTATTACTTTTTAAATCTTTTTTTTCGGAAATTCTTATTTTTTGGGGAAAAATTAAGGAATGAAAAAAGGTTGTTTTGAAATAATTGTAAAAATAAGTTGAAATTAAAAAAATGTATATATTGAGTGGAGTTACTAATTTTATTAAAAGGGCTTTTTTCCATTTAACAACAGAATAGCAAAATAAAGATATGATATAAATATTAAATTGATATACAACAAATAAGGGTGTATTTTACAAATAAAATAATATAAATTTCAAAAATAAACGAAATTTGTTTAAAATTGTTTAGTAAATCATAACATTTGTTAAGTGTGTACAACAATTAAAACTATAACTATTTAAATTTTTATTTCTTTACACAAGGGTCATTTTAGAATTTTACTATATTTAAATCTAATTTTACATATATTTCTATTTTATATGCAAAAAACAACAATAAGCGACAAGTTTGAATTATTTACATGATGTCAATAATTTTGCAAATTACAAAACCATATTTTTGTAAATAATTATATAGTATATATTCACTAATATTTAAATATTAATAGGAAAATCTTTACAATTTAAATTATTTGAATTTCACTTGATTAAAATTTCAACATTTCGAATTTTGAAATCAATGTTTTTACACACACTTTCAAAAATAGAAGAAAATGGAGAAATTGATAGAATGAAATTAAAGTAACAAAAACAATTAGATATTAAACATTTTTCCAAGTAAACATAGTTAATCATTCATAGATTCAATCAATGATTAAAAATGTGCCATCATTTTGTTACTCTAAATCATGTACATTCACACACACACACACACACAAATAAATGTATATGATTGTTTGTGTGCACGTATAACAATCTTTAAAGAATTTATGACTTCTTTGGGTTTTGTTACATTATTATATTAAAACAACAACAATATTAGATAGAATCAAATATAAATCAAAGTAGCAGCCCTATTACAACAAGAATAATTATAAACACAGAAATATATATAAATGAGAAAAATCTGGCACGTACACTAAAACAGAACAACAACGACAAAAAAAAAATAAAGAATTTATCAAAAGAATTTTCCTCGATTGTAAATTTTTATGTTTGTGTGTATTTAATTTACATGTAGTTGTATTGTTGTTCTCTTCCTTTCCATGCAGTTGTTCAGCTTTTCTTAAAAAAATTTTCCCACTACTTCATTTTTCTTTTGTGTTCTTTTATAGTTTTTCTTTATTTCTTTTCTTTTTTCATTATGTTTTGTTCGTCTATTATTAAGAATATCATCAATTCATTTTTTTCTATTTGTTTGTTTTCGTTTTGGTGCTAGAATAATTTCCCAGACCTTAGTGTTTCCCCTCTCTTACTTTTTGTAGTTTATTCCACTTACTTTTGGTTTGTGGCATAAGAATTTTTTCATGGGAAATATTGCAACTTCGCTTCCTCTCTTTACACCAGCGCTTCATACAAAAAACGAAATAATAAACGAAAGAAACAACTGGAAAATTTTGTATTTTAAAAGTGAAGATAAGCTAAAAGATACAAAATGAAAAGGTCAGTCATGCAGTCATTCACTCAATTCAACTACTATTTTCGAGTTTGAGTTTTGTATACAACAATAAAGAGATTTTTTTCTTTAAATAACTGACGAACTGTTAATATGTAACATGATGGACATACAGACCGACAAAGAGACTAAATAACTTTAATATAGAGAAGGTAAAACATAACAAGCAAATAGGAAAAAAATAAAATTATTATATCTGAACACTTATTAGTAAAACGTTTGCTGTAAACGCGATCCGTAAAATTTGCATAAAACTCGATCTTTGATTTCTTTTATTTTTCTTTAAAAATTTCGAATTTGAATGAGTCTCTTAAATAATGCATATTAAACATTATAATTTTATTAATTTTCTTTGAAAAATAAGATTTACAAACTAACAGATATTTTAAGAAATTTGTAAGAATTTTTGTTATCTGAAGCGTAAATCATTATTATCCTAAACATAAATATCTATTATATTTCATTTTGCGATATTGGTAAATTGTTTGCGTTTGTAAAAAAGAAATTTTCGACTGCCTTTATGTTTGTAATTATTATAACGATAACGTCTTTTATTTTCTATTCAAATATTTAAAAAGTTTCTCTTAAGAAGTTCCAATTGAATATTGGTTTAATTTTTAAATTTTTAGAATTATTGTTGGTACCTACACATGCCACGCAGTTTATGGGAAAACAAGAACAGTTCGTACCCAGTAAATACATAAAGATCTTTTACTTATTTTATCTTTAGTTACACATATACACAGATACAAATACAATTATGAAGAAATATGTATCTTTGAGTATGTTTGTGTTTAATATTTACTTATTTTATTAAAAGTAGCTTATGTTTTAAAGTAGGTAGTAATTGGTTTCTTCTTTTGTCTTCGTTTTGTTATTATTATCATATTTTTTGGGTTATTCTTCCCGTACATAACTGTGGTACAATTTTATTATTGTAGTTGTTGTTTTATATACAGGTGTTTGTTGTGCGTTACCTTTATGGTAGTTTCTGTTTTTTGCCAAAAACAAAAATATATATATATATTTTTTGAAGTTTTTAGAAGTTTTTAATTTTAGGATTTTTTTTAAAGAACATCAAGTACAGTTTATGTAAAAAAAATAAATTTCAACTAAATTGTTCTCTTTTTTTTTTTTTTTTTTTTTTAATTTATTATTAGTAAATTTAAAATTAATTAAAAATGTTTCTTAACAATTTTTATATCTCAATAATTTTTTCATATTTTTTTTTATTGACCCAAAAAAATGTTTTAATAGTAACAAACTGTTTTCAATAGATAAGAGTTTTGTAAAATAAACAACCACAGAAAAAACAGCAAAATGATAAAAAAACGACTAAAATTGAGGTGACACTAACAAAAAAAAAAAAAAAAAATACAGATACAAATACATAATATTTACGAATTAATGTTTAAATTATCTATAGCAAAAGACATATACATACTTACGAATAATAAAAACGAAATTAACATTTTTAATTAAATTTCAACTAAAGAAAATACAACAACAAACTTATTTATTCAGTTATATTTATCGCTTAAAATTTTACCAAAAACTAACTGAATAAAATTAAAGATAGAAATTAATTTTAAAAATTAAAGTAAAAATTACTAATTTTAATTAAAAAAATAACAAAAACAAAAAATCTAAACAAATGAATTCATTGAATTTACTCTTAACAAATCAAAATACAGTAAAACACTCTTGCAAAACAATAAACAGTTAAGAGAAATTGAAACTCTCTCCCTCCCTGTTTCATACTAACTAAAGAAACACCCCCTACTAAGAGAATTTTTTGATAAATGAATTGTATATTACAGAATTAGAGGTTAATTAGAGAAAATTTCTATAAAATTGATAGAAATATTTAAGAAAAATTTTATTTACTCATAAACTTGTTCATTAAATTATTAAGAAAAATTGATTTTATAATAAAAAAGTGCTAAAAATAGGAGGAAAACAAATAAACAAATAAAAAGAATTCTGACAGCGAAAGAGACTTGGTAAAAATCAACAGAACAAAGAATTAAAATGATTTTAAAATAAGTAAAAAAACAACAACAAAAGAATTTTAAAAATGAACAAAATTTGCATTTTTATTGCAAAAAGAAGAAACAGAATTTCAAAATATTTTATGTGACAAAAAATAAATAAATAAATAAATAAATAAATAAATAAATAAATAAAACTTTGTACTTACAACTTTTTTACAAACACACAAACACTACTTCTATATAAAATACACACACATAAACAAATTTATAGAAATATTAAAGTCAACACTTCATACTCAATTAACGGTCATTTAAAAAGCCATAAATTATCAAAAAACTTTAAAATATTCAAAATTTATTTTTGTATTGAAATTTAAAAAAGGTGTAAAAAGTGTTTTGAAAGAATATATAAATAAATTAATTTAATTGAAACATAAAAACAACTTAACAACAAAAAATTCTTAATAAAATATCTAATTAATGTTTGTTTTTGTTTTTTGTTTATAAAATATAATAAAATTAACTACAAAAATAAAAATAAATAAAAAAAAAAACAACAACAACAACAATTAGATATTTTACCTCAATTTATCAATATTTGCATAAACGTTGGTTTTTTGTTGTTGCTTGTTCTTGTAATTTGTTGTTAGATTAGATTCATTTATTAAATATTTGTTTACAATTTATTTTTTCAAACTTTATTTTTAATGTTTAGTTATCCTTTTAAAGATTTTAACTACTTTTAACTGTAAGAGATTTTTTATAGATCAGGAATTATTATTGATTTGTTTAAACCGGGAATTTAATTAAAAAATAATTTTGAATAAAAATATAAAAGATTTTTGGATCAGATTATGATAAAGTTCAATAAAATAACGAATCTTTTAAATTCAAATTCTAATTCACATAAATTTTCGTATATTCACTTAAATTATTTTGAATTATTTTATTAATCGATTTTTATTTTATTTTATTTTATTTTATTTTATTTTATTTTATTTTATTTCTTTTTCTGTATAATTTTCAAAAATTAATTTTGAATTTTATTTTTTATTAAATGCATTTATATAATTTAAACTTAAGTTTAGTTTGCTTAACAATCCAGTTTGAAGAAAAAATTTTCTAAATTATTTATTTCCACTTATATATTTCCTTCAATTCATGTGTTATGTTTTCGTTTCTTAAATGTTTTGAAAATTGAAATTCATATTTCTAAAACTTTTGTTATTTTTAGTAAAATTATTTTCAAATTCCATATAATAATTTCAAAAATTTTTGGAATCAATAAAGAAATAATTATTTGATTTTATTAATTTTGAGAAGATATATAACACAATTGTAATATTTAAAAATATAAGAATTATATTTTTGTTTTTTAATTCAAAATTATTTTTGTTTTCAAAAAATTTTTCGTAAAACTTTCCACTTTTTTAAATTAAATTCCTTCGGTTTAAACACATCAATCACATCGAAATTTTATTTTATTATTTAAGAAAAAATTTATATTTTTTATAATTAACACTTTATTTTCAATTATTATTTTTATTTTCAAACACTTTTTAAACACCTGTTTTTTAAGTTTTTATTTTTTATTTATTTATTTATTTATTATCATTATTATTTTTTGAAAACTTACTTTTTGGAATTGCGTTTTGTTGTTTGTTTCGAAAACATGGGAATTTTGTCAACAATTAATTGCATTTCTTGAAAATCCAAAGGGTCAATTAAAAATGTTGAGAACTTTTTTGGGGCACATTAAAACACACAAAAAATTCTCAACAATTCGATAAAAAAAATCAAAATAAACTTTTTGAAAAAAATATATATTTTGATTGATTGTTTTTTGTTTTTGTTTTATTAGCAGCAACAATTTGATTTAATTCATTTTATTCTGTTATTTTCTTTTGTAATTATAATTTTAATAATAAAATTAAAATTAAACTTAAAGATATTTTTGAGTTTGAGTAGTTGGTTGAGATTTAATCCAATAACAAAAAAGATAAATTATTATTTGTTTATTTGTTTATTTTTTATTATTTATTATCATTTTCTTTTTAATACTGTTTGTGATGAAATGTAATCCAGAGTTTAGGTTTTTATTTATTATTATTTTTTTCAGGAACTTATTTTGTGTTAAATTATGTTAGATTTTTTTGGTTTTGAAAATATTTTATTTGGAATTATTTACTTTACATTCTTTCCATTTCAATACTGTTTTGCTTTAATTATTTTTTCTAAAGAGAAATATTTCAAGTATTTTAATGTTTTTTTTTTCTTTAACTTTTCACATTTGAAAGTTTTCTATTTTTTTTTTTTTGCTTCTGTATGTTTTTTTCTTTGTTTATAATGTTTTTTTAGCTTGTATAAAATTTTGAAATTTTTATGGGCCTTTTTTGTTTTGAAATTTTATGAATTAAATTTTCTATTGGCCAAACATTAATTAAATGCTTCTTTTTAATTTTTTAATACATTTTTTGAGAGGAAAACATTTTAAGTTGGTAAACAAAAAATTTCACTTGCCACACTTCACTTGTCATTTAAATTAACCGGTTTTTTTAATACAAACATTTTCTATTTTTAATTTTCCTATTTTTCTCAATTTTTTTGTAATTGATTACTTTTTTAAGTTTGAATATATTTTTTTAATGATTCTAATACTTTTTTTGATATATTCAATAATAAAATTTGTTTCTCTTGAGTATTTTTGAACTCAATAATTTCTTATTTATTATTATTTTAAACCGTGTCACGCGTTAAATTTTTAAAACATGACGACATTTGACAGCAGCCAGAAAGGAACTAAACAACCGCCAGAGTCACGACACCGCACAAAACTCACTGACTGACGACAATAGCGATTATGAATACAACAAAACGTATGAAACGACATCGACATTATGAACAATAATAAAAATGAAGATTGAAAAAAGACACACACACACGCAAAACGAATCCAACAAAAACAAAAAAATTCACAGATACTCAAAAAAAAGAAAAAAAATACTCGATACAAAGATTGTGTGCATACCGACTATTCGTAGATGGCTGGCAGTCAGTCAGGCAGGCAGCAGAGATGTTCACAACATTTATTACCAAAATGTTCGTATTAAACGTTTCATACTTTATGACTTCTCTTCACACTTTTAATGTACTGTAGCTGCCGCTTGGTTTATGTATCTATTACTCTCAATACATAACGTAAGATACAATTTCTTTACTACCTTCTTTATTGTTGTTTTATTCTTGTTTTTTTTTTTTTAACCATTCCATCAAACATGTTTGAAAGTACTGTCTCATCTTCACACTTGTTGCAAAACAACATTAATTTTATATACGTGTTGTAAAACACATGTTTGACGATTTTCATTAGATAAGTTGTATCAAAACGTATAATCATCAGTTAAAGAAAAAGAATGGTGTGACAAAAAAAAAATCAAAATAAACAAATTTTAATATTTTTCGCATTTTGTGCAAACATGTGCACTGTGGGATCAAAAGGTTAAAAGGGATAACTTTATCTAATTTTTATTTCAATTAGGTTTCGAAGTTTTTAAGACAGATGGTTTTAAAAGAAATACATTTGCAAACAAATTGGCAGTAACAAAGTATTAGTATAAGCGATTCATACATACGATTCTAGATTTGTTATTTGGGAAATTTGAATAAAATAATAAAAATACTTTAACATCAAAATGATATATTATTTTAGGAGTATTTTTACGACCTTTCACTAGCATACAAATTATTATTTATTTAAATAATTAAAATTATTTAATTTCGCTTTTGATTGGAAAAATTAATGAAATATCGGATGATCTACATTCACTGTAACAACACTTAAATAAAAAAAATAAATTTTAAGAGTGAACGGTAGAACAAGTTGATTTTTCAACTTCGTCCTGTTCGGCCAGTTCTCATTAGTAGGTCGAATATCGAAACCACTGTGCGTTCGTTCTCATTATTGATTTTAAAGCTGCAGTTAATGTGATATACAATCTATATAATTTTAACTTACAACCCAAGAAAATTTGTTTTTCCCGCGCCAAAAACACAAAAAAAAATCAAAATGTTGCTATAACTAAAATTTATGTTTGCAATCACACACATACACATACCAATAAATATTTGCTAAATACAAAAGGTAAAATCACACTTTGATATCTGGGAAAATCGTTGAATATTATTTATATTTTACAACTCTCTGCCTTCAATTTTCATACATATTGTTTTGGTTTTTGGTATGTCAAACATACAGACATGTTGTTTGTTGCAAGTTAGAATAAAAAGAAAACAGTATTAGTTGTATACACTGAATATAAAAAATGTTTTATTTTTTATTCAATTTTCTTCTGTGTACAGTGGAAATTGATTGAATTGAAGAAGGAAAAAATAAAAATTGTATGGAAAAAAAACTGTTGTTGTTGGTTTGATGGTTGGTATTTTAGTCTGTGGGTTTTGTTGTTGTTTTCCTATATCGTTATCTCAAACTTTGGCATGAAATGTTTCCTTTTTTATTTATTTATTTATTTATTTATTTATTTTTTTTGTACTTTGTTTTTAGTTGTTGTGAATTTTTCTCTTTTCCAAATATCATTATTGTTGTTTAATGTTTTTACTCTTTGTTTTCTTCTTATTTTATTATTACTGCTGCTTAGCTTTGCTTTTGCTTTATATATTCTTTTTTGTTGAATTTGTTTTATAAATTTTTTCTTTATTATTTTTTATACAGAGTGTAAGAGAGAGAGTGTGTGTCGTATCGTCAATGCTTTTATAATTTTGCTGTTACTGCTGATTTATTTTGTGTTTGGTCTCGGAGTCGGTCGTTGGTAGTCTTTTGGGCGACGCAACTTATACACTTAATTCAATGTACAACAACTCAATATATTATACACACATCACTGTGCAAACATTTATACATAAAACTTGTTGTTATTGTTACTTATTATTGTTGTTATTATATTTAGTAGTACAATACCTATGTTAACGATTGACTCTACTACTATTTATTTATTTATTTATTTATTTATTTATTTATTTATAATATTTAAAGCTCGTGTATTAACTTTGTCATTTCGAGTCAACGCTAAGAAGGAATCATCTAAGAGCACAAAATATATATGTTCTTGCATTAAATCAAAATCTAAGTCGATTAGGCTTTGTCCGTCTGTTTGTTGTTGGAACGCTCACATCCACGATAATTGGCAGAGCTCAATGAAATTTGACCTGAGTATTTTTTATATTACTGAGAACCAAATTCCTTAAAACCAACAAAATCGGTTCAGTATATTACAAAATATAGTTCGATATCTGTACTCAAGCAAAGAATTTTCATAGAATAATATTAGTCTTATAGATATGTTAAACTCATATATAAATAGCTATAGTCGATCTATTATTTACATGAGTTTCAACAAGAAAGACCCCCATATAGCATAGCTTATAAAAAGTCGGTCTTAATCGGCCTTTACTTTCCTATTTGTTTTTTTATAATTATGTTATCATTGTTGTTGATGCATTTCAATACAAATTGTGTTCGGAAGTATGTAGAATTTCGTGTATATCCGAAATTATGCGCGCATATGTCAATACTTCTGATTTATCTGAACGTTTTTGTTGTTTTTTATTTTCTTGTGTTTTTTGTTGGCTTTTATATTTAAATCATTTTACAGTCATCATCGCCGTCATTTATTTGTTTGAATTAATAAATAGGAGGGCAGGCAAAAAACATGTAAAGATGATCAAATTTTTTAAAAGTTAAAAAAATTTACAATTTTTTTTCTCTAAAAATATTAATTCAAAATTTAACAATTATTTCTTAAATACACACAAAAAATATCTACTAACAACAATTTATTATTGAAAGAGATCATTTGAATGGTTTCTTAAAACTAAACTGAATTTAGTATACAGTGGAAGTCAAATAAAGACGCAAACTTTCAAAGTTAACAAACAACAAATAAAATAATTAAATTAAATTCGATAAAAGAAGTCAATAACCTTTTTTGTATTAAGTAAGACAAAAAATACAACGAAAAATGGAAGAAAAGTAGATTGCATATCAACCAATCACACCTTTATTCATCATAACGAAAATTTTCTCTAATTTGCTTGTATATTCTTCGACTTGACGAAAAATTGTCAATATGACAATTTAATTTATTATAAAAATAACTCTAATTTAAATAATTTATTCTTCAAATTCATAAAAATAAATTCCTTATATTTCTGATGAAAAGTTAATTACATGTTTGTTGATCAGCTAATATTCCTTATGCATTTTTATAAATTTATGCAAAATATACTTTTAATTAGTGGTGTTTCTTAATTTAATAAAAAAAATTGTTTTACTATTACAATTGGTTTAAATACTAAGCGTGGATTTTCATTGTAAACAGGGATAACGCTCGGAACAAAATATAATTAACAGATTACATTTTGTAATTGAATAAATTATTAATATAATAATCGAGAAATAATGTAGCCGTATAATTAATATATCTGTATTTAAAACAAACTTTTGACATACATATATGGTAAAAATTATAGATACACCTTGAAGTTTGAATGGCCATAATTCTTAAAATATGATAACAAATTACGAATCCTTTTCGTAATTAAAATAAAGGATTCAGTAACAACTGTTAACTAGAAAGTTTTGCATCACATGTCAATTTATAAAGGCGAATTTGTATGAGTGTCAGAAAATAGCGCGATCATAATGATAGATACATTTAATAGTTTGTAAATTTGTGGTGTTAAATTTTACTTTTAATGGAGTTTTTCGTTGCTTACTATTAATTTATAATTTTAACTTATTTACAAGACGAAATATTCCTTGTATCGAAGCTGATAGAAATACCGTCCAAAGTATGAGAAATAATGGAAAATTGTAACGACAAATGTCAAATATGCATTTAAATATTTTAAAATTTATCCTTAATGATTTATCTAATAAATTTAATGGGCAAATTTCCTGATAGACCAAAGAAATCAACACCTAAATCAGATAAGTGGGTTGTGTTTATTCTAAATAACGAAGAATACATATTTTCGAAAACTATTTATGAAATCCATCCAGAAACAGTTGGTAATACATTTTGCGAAGTACCTACAATATTTATTGCACAGTACTACTACCATTAATATAAAATATTTGCTGTGATCTAGACATTTCAATCATTTAAATCAAAAATTTAATATAACTGTATGTTTTTATATTTTATTCGGAGGATTATAATCATATTATTAATTTGCATTCAAACTTTTAGAAAATATAACCAATTACTCATAGTGGACAGTGGTACCAAAAGGATTTTTTTTAAATAATTCTGGACATCCTTGATGTGCTTTCCAAATGATTTGAAGAAGGATATTTTTCCAGTGGGTCCAGGGATCAAGAAGTGGACTTTCAAAGTGTTTGATATAGTTGGAATGGCAATTAATTGAAAAAAATTATATATATAATAAACTATTTTAACTAAATATCACATTACAGATTTCATGAGTGGTAGCTATATAATTAAGTTACTTTTTCGACAATTTTAGTTTTGAAAAATTAAAAAAATGTCCTCTGATTTGCTTCGTATGCATTTATGTTAGAAGTTATTTCGGAATTGACAAAAAAGTATATATAGTCCAGAAAGAAACAGTTTATTTTAAAGTGAAAAATATTCTATTTCAAAATAATATATCCGTTTATTGAAACCCCATAGCTAAGTGGTTCTTGCATAAAAATTATTTAGAATTTTGTAGAGAATTCAGACAATATTTCAGAAATTTTTTCGGACACGAATAGAGTTCAAAAAGTTCAAAAAAACTAAAAAATCTGTTCAAAAATGGGTATAAACTTACTTTTGTCAAAATATTTCTTAAAGTATAAGAGTTATATTAAGAGTTATCTAATAAAAATCGTCATATCCGAGGTGACCAATTTTGAAGACTCGCTTCCCGACCCCTGGAACCATTAGAAATATGACCTTCTTCAAATCAATTCGGAAACACCTCAGAAATCATCATATTGAATTTTTTTGAAAAATATTCAATAGTTCGAAAGCTACAGAATTATTTAAAAAAGCGTTTTGGAACCACTGTGCAGTTTTGTAAATACTTAATAAACACTATGAAATGTAAAGTAATTATTACTCATTTATGTATCTATGTATATAAGCATTTCGTGTAAGATGTTCCATTATCAAATAACAACAACAATTGAAATCAAAATCAACATATTCAGTTACATTTGGAATTCTCTTATTGTTACTTTTGCAAAAAAGCATTCAAAGCAAAATAAAAATTCAAATATGTAAATGGAAGGCATAATGTAACAAAATATTTAACATATTAATTAAAAAAAAAAAACAAAACAAAACAAAAGAGCATAAATAATACCAGAAGGAGCGGCAACAACAACAAGAGCTGTGGCAAAAGTAACAACAGGCGTATCTGTTAATACCACTTGTAAACATTATTGCAACTACTATTCAACAATACTCTCTTTTCAATCTCTCTCTCTCTCCCTCTCTCCATCACTGAGATTCATGACAATAAAACAACAAATTAGCATGAATAGCCAACCAAACAATCAAGCAACATTACAACTACAAAATTTGAAACCAACATTTAACAGTCAACTTCAACATATTTTCTAATATTCTAAGAGATTATTTTAAAGAATAACAACAAAAATGTTAAAAATTATCATACAAAAAACAACTTGTTCTCGAACGCAACAACATGTATGAAGTGTAGACAACAACATCATTATCAACCACTAAGAGAGAAATATAAATACACAAAGCAACAAAAGAAGATTGTTTGACATATAAAAGTAAAGATGACTTAACCAAACAATTTATCACTCAATTAGCAATTGAATAAAATAAAAACAACAACAAAAATATTCATAAAACGTAAAGTGTAAAAAAGCATGAACAAAAATGTAACACACACACATATGCAAAATAGAAAACAAAATATATAACACAAAAAAAACAATAACTGACAGTTAGTCTACAGGGGCAACTGATATCTCAAGTTGTATATCTAACCACCAAAAATTGGTAAAAAAATAACATAAAAACACGGAACAAAAACAAAAACATGAATACATCCCTATACTCATATACTCATATATAAAAAATGCTCTCTCTGGAAAATCAACGAGAAATAGAAAGAGAGGATGAGATAGAGAACATGTAATATATGTAATGTGATAAAGGAATTTAAATAACTCTTTTACACAAAAGCAACAACATTATTATCACAGAAACAAAATGAGCGAAACATATTAAAGCAGAGTTGGGAAATGTCAGAATATTTTGATTTTTAATATAAACCGCAAAAGTTATTTCAAATTATAATCAGTACAATAATAAAATATTTTTTTTAAGGTACAATCTGGGATCATTGTTTTATGAGCTTTAAACCCCATTCCAGAAGAACATTTGCATTAAAACTACTTGAAATATTAGACCGAACATGACCAATTTCAAAAGACATTGGTAAAAAATAATAAATAAATAAATAAATAAATAAATAAATAATGAATAAATGAATAAATAAATAAATAAATAAATAAATAAATAAATGAATAAATAAATAATATATGATGAAAATGTTTTCAAAATATCACAATAATTACGTCGTTTTTACAACAACAATAGTGATTCTGGCTTTAATATTACTTTGTTCCGTATGTTACAAACATTAGCACAAACGTAAAATACCTGAACCAACTTTTTATTGCAATTCAAGGGTTTCCCAGATTAACGAATGATTTAATATCAGCTCTATTATTAAAATTAAAAAATTCGTTAAATGGGGTAATTTTTAATTAAATTTTATTGTTTTATTTGAATGCAAATAAGAAAAACTATACATTTTCCTTTGTTTTGAAACCATTCAAACAATTCTGTTCCTATTATTGGAAATTCATCCTCTTTCATTGAAAAGTGTAATACTTTTCAAAAGTGTTACACTTTTCCAAACTGTAATACATTTGAAAAGTGTTACAAAAAATGTTCTTGATATTGCTATAGCATCTTTTAATTTTTCTTTATGGGTTTTTACGTACGTTTTTAAAAAATCGTTATGTCCAGCACAAAATTATTTATTTTATTCATAATATAAGGTACTCAATGAAAAAGTATGAATGTAAGTTGTATCGCGAATTCGCTTAACGGATTATTCACTAAACTAGTGAATTTTTTTCTTTAATTTCTATTTTGTTATAAAAAATTGTTGAATTTCATTTTATGAAAAAGTTTCATTGAAAAATTCCCATTTCTGTTATTTTTACTATTATTTTTTTTAATCCGAGACCACCAAGTGATAATCGTTAACCAATTGTGTTCTTCTCCTCTCTTTTTGTTATTCTAACACACAAATTTCAATTTACTCTTTGATGTTTTCTTTATTATTTTACAGTTATGAAACATAAATACTTGAGAGCAGACGATTAAAACAATTTTACAAACTCGTATTTCCTTTTTATCATACTCACACTCATTATTATTACTACAACATATTATTGTTATTGTTATCGTTGTTGTAAATACAATTGAATGAATGAAAATAAGTTGTTTTTTATAAGTTGTGTTATATTCGTAGGTAGTAAATAGTTGTTGCTTTTTATTTTGGTTTTGTTATCTTATCATTATTGTGTTTTATTAATAGTGTGTGTAACTGTGTATCATTTTCAAATATTAACTGAAAAAACAAAAAAAAAAAAGATGAGAGATATATGCTCACAGTATTTGAAACAGAAAAGAGAGTTAAAATGAAAATCTAATAATATTGAGTTTTTAAAATTAAAAATCAAGAAAAGAGAAAGGAGAGAGAGAGAGAGAGTGTTTGTGATATGAGAATAATATTGTTAAAAATATCTTGTTTATTTATTTCTGCTGCTGTTGTTGTTGGTGTTATATTTTGTAGGTTCATAAATTTTTGTTTTATATATTTTTATGGTTGTTTGGTTTGTACTACATATCCATCTGTGTTCGATTGTCTGCATGTGTGTGCGTATGTCTGCTAGCCTTTGTTATAATGCTTTAAGTTATAGAGGGTGGATATCACAAAAGGTTTGTCGGTTATTTAAAGTAGGTATCGTCAGTACAAGAAGCAGCTACCACAACAACAACTACAGATATACCATCATCCACAGATAGTTGTTTATATTTGTGACAAAATTGAACAAGATGTAGGAAAAAGAGCATTACAAAAATATGTTTTCTTTATTTAATTTTTTCTGTTATGATGTTTCTCACTCTGTACACATATATTAACCCATTAGTATACACTTAGATTTATCTAGTCATAACAACGGATAATAGGGAAATAATATACGGCTCTTAAGTGATAATTCGTTAATTTAGTCATTTTTGATCATATTACACTCTGCAAAGAGTGCAAACGTTTTAGAAAATATAGCAAATTCATTCAAACAAATTAAAAAAAAAGTGAAAAATTTAGTCCATTTTTTAAGGCTTTTTATTACAGAAAGTGTAGACATGTGTTATACAAATTTTCTTTAAGAAGATCTTTATTTATTGAGAAGTTTTCGAATTTTGATTGATAATGCATATAATAATCAATATCAATCAATTTACATCAAGAAATGTTTACAAAAAAGGATTCATAAGGAGTTCACATACTTTTTGACTGACTTGGCAACCTGTTACTATGATAAACATGCCTTTGAGTGGTACAAGAACAATAATGTAGTATTTGCATCAAAAGAGGCAAATCCTCTAAACTGCCCGGAACAAACGTCGGTGGAGAGATATTGGACTTTTAGAAATAATATAATGATGATTTCCTAGAGAGAAATATCTAATATGTTAAAGTTTAGTCTCTCAATGTGTTAAAATTTCATTATGATTTTTTACTCTCCTCTCTCTCTCTCAAAAATATACACTTATGTAAACATTTCTATCACTGACATGTTAAAAGAAGGTTAACGAAATGATGTAATCTATTATGAAATTTTCGTATTACCACCATTTTCTAATAAGAAAATGTTAAGAAAAATTTTATAATTAAATTAATTAAATTTTATTTATATTATTTACATAACTTAATTATATTATTTTAATTATATTATATATTAACAATTATATGAATAAAATATTATATTTTTTTAAGTGTGTAAAGAACGAATCATTTCGTTTGCATACTTTCATCTTTGACATATAAGTAACAAAGTTCCTATTCGTGTTTGTATGTTTATAACAGAAATAATCATCATACATTTTTGTTGTTGTAGGTTGAGTGTTTTAAATATTATTATTGTTGTTAATATAACTGTGAACGTGTGTGTATGTAATAAATTGTATGTTTGTGTGTCCGTAATGATGACAACGACTATCATACCGTGGCTAAAAATTCAAATAAAAAAGAAATGCTTACAAAGACAATAAAAAAGGAAAAAAAAATAACAGGGAGAATAAGTGTATAAAACCTTATATTTGTAGTGGTAGGTAGATCTCTATATGTTTTTGTATGTAAGGATATAAATGATGAGTTATTATTTCCTCTATTGTAAAGAATTTCTTTTTTATTTTATTTTCCATGTTTCTTTTAGCTGCCACAAAATACAACATAATAAAGGTGATGTTATGCAGCAGCATCAACAACAACAGCGACAGCAGTTGTGGAATGGTAATGATGATGGTTTGTCATTTTTGTAATAAGGACTGACTGGTGTCGAGGTATGTTGCTGATGGTGGTGGGTGGCTAAATGAATGAATGCTATGGATGATATAAATGATGTTGCGAACGATGCTGATGATGATGTTTACAATAAGGCAGCCAAAGCCTAAAAAAGAGAAAAAAAAGGAAAAAGGAAAAAAACGAGTGTGTCTGCCATTGTTTTATGTAGTTAAATGACAAAAACCAATGAGAAACTTTACCACAGATACAAAAAAGTATAATACATACAATATCTGACATACATTTATGGGAAAGAAATGGTGCACAGTGTTTAATTTTATGTATAAAAATGTAAAAGTATTACGAATTAAAATATTATATATAGTTATAAAATAAAAAATACTTTACTATAATAAACATTTAGTATAATTAAATTAAAATTATTGAAGATTTTTATTTATGTTTCCTGTGATATAAGTATGAGTTATATGAATAATTTGTATTAAGTATTCGCCCAGTATACCAACTTAGCAAAAATGATTCTGATAAAAATCAGAATCATTGAACAGATTATTTCCAAACATTTTACCTTTTGCGTTATTATAATTTATAGCTGTATGAAAAATTTGTATACGTTTTTTTGTAGACTTTGTGTAGGAAGAAATCAGTGTTCTTTGGTGGGTGGAAATATTTTATATATAAAGCGCTTGAGATTGTGGATGAAACTAAAGTTCATCAAATTATTTAGTATGACGTACAATGAATGAGGTTCATAATAAAATGTATAAAAATTTTAAAACGAAAATTTAAGACTAAAATTAAAAAAAAAAAATATTTAAGCATTTTATAAATAACTTTTTCGTTTAACCTCGTATTATTTATGTTTAAATATATTTCTTCGTTTCATACACGTTGATGACAAAGTAGAAAATATTCATGGATCTGTGTTTTTATTTCCCTTTTTGTGCTGTTAACGGTTTTTTATTACAATTTTAGTTAGTTCTCTTTTTATAAATTTACTTTATCATTGGAGGAGGATGAGAATATCCTTATTATTTAAGGACATTTGTACTTAAAACTCATTGTATTGTTCGTTATGAAAATTATGTGTATTGTTCTCTACTGTAGAAACAACCGTCATCATCTGCCTCAAAACTTTTCAGATTTATCATAGATTTTTCATTTCGTTTTATTAAAAAAAAATCTTGTTAAGGACTTTTGGTAATTCTATTTAATATCTTTTTCTCATTTGGCTTTTTGTTATGATGTTGGGCTTTGGATTTTATTTAAAAAATATGATGAACTAGTGAGAGGGTAGTGATCAGAAAAAATGATAATCTGATGAAAGGTCAGAAAGCTGAAGATTTTTGAAACATGATGTTATTAGTTTTATGTGATTGAGGAAATTGTTGATAGAACTATACGGAACTTAAAAAAAATAGAAATAAAATTTGAAATTGTATTCAAATTATTATTATTTTCACCAAATCAACCATTTACTTTTTAAAAATTCGACTAAAATGGTATTAACTTATTAAAAATAATAATATTAATAAAAAACAAAATAAAATTTCTAAAGTTTTTAAAATATTTTTGCTTTAAATCCCAAAAATAATGTTAAAAAAAATCTATATAAAAATCTCATCATATTTTTTGTCTTCCTTAATATACATGTTATTTAAAAAAAATATCCTTCATTTAAAGGACACGGTTTTTTTTTCTAATAAATTTCATTTATTGCTTAAGTATATAAAAGAAAAAAATTTAAGGAACGAAAAAATACAAAAATGCCTTTAAACGAACAAACAAAATATTGGAAAAAAGGTCACGAAAATATTTAGTTGATGTCTTTTGAAAACAGAACATGACTCGTGCTGGTGCTACACTAAGTATGAGCAATATTGAATAGAAAAAATCACTAATATAAATCCCAAAAAGAGAGTAAGAAAAATTGTTACATACAATTGCTTCTTTCTCATTCACAGAGGAAATTCAACAAAAACAAAGAGTTTTAAAATATAAACCAAAAGTAGGACAACACACACACATGTATACTTACTTAACATGAGTACATAACAACATCTGATACATAAGCAAAGAGAGAAGCAACAAGAGAAAGTTATGAGAGAAAAATGTTATTTATGAGTTTTAGTTCAATAAATTTTTCTTTTGGCAAGTTAATAGAGAAAGAAAATGGCTTAAATAAAAAGCTTCTAACCACTACTCTCTCATAATATAATTTTTACTCTCTTTTAAATTTTTATCTTAATCATTGTTTTGGATACATTACTAACTGGCTAAATGACAAAGTGACTAACTGGCTGATTGACTGACTGACTGACTGACTGACTGATTATCTGTAGGGTGTGTGTGTATATGAGTGTGTTGTTGTTGTGATGATGAAGTGATGTTTGGTAGTAGTTAAAAAAAAAAAAACAAAAAAAACAAAACCAATAACGACGAAGAGAGTTTTTTTATTATTATTTATTTTTTGGTGTATAAATATGTTGTTTTCTGACAAATCAATGTGAACGATATTATGGAAATAAGAGCGGGATAGAGGCAAAGAGATATAGAGCACGGCAAAGAGAAAGAGAAAGAGTCAAAGTGTTGACTATCTAATGTTTGTCGTTGTTGCTACACTGATTATACAGATATCAGAATATATTATTGTATATGTGAGTATATGTGTGTATTTGTTGTACATACAACAAGTACCTTGTATTGATGTCTGGTGGCTACGCTTTATTTAATGTTAATATTGTTGATTTTGTTGTTGGTTTATATCTGTGTCTCCTTTAAATGGCCTGAACCAAACAATAAAGTACGTATGAACTTAATACTTGTGTATGGATATAAAAAGTGAATATGTATGTATTTACATATATATCGTTTTTGTTGTTCGACATGTAAATATACATATATAAATATGTTTGAATATCTGTGCAATTGTTTGTTTTTTCTCTGTTTCATTTGGTTATAAATACTTTGGCGATGTTGTTGACGTTAACATTTTGTTGCTGTCTGATACTGTTCGACTGTTCGTTCGTACTTTATTTTATTAATTCGTTTTGTTAGGCAGTTCATCGTTTATTGTCTCGTATGAACGTTAGCCTATACGTTGTTGCTTGTTTCTTTGACCGCAGCGTAATGAAATTTTATTGAAATTATACGTTTTTTGATGTTCTTTTTATTTTTGTGATTTTTATTATTTTTTCGGTATGAGCTTGTTTTCAACTTAAATGTTTGATTGTTTGCGGTTTCAATTTATGGTTGGCGGAGTACAGTATATGTGAAAAATAAATTGAAAGAAGTGTTGTAATAAATATATTTAAATTTATTGTTTTGAAAATTAATTTTATTTTATTAAAGTGGACTCTTTAGTAAAGTAATTTTATTTAATTTTTTTGGATATTTTGATAAAGCGCTTTTTAGGTTTGTTAATGGATTTGTAAATATTTAAAATTAAAAAAATTGTTTGTTTTTAAATTAAAACCTACGGCAATAATATGACAAAATATCGTTTAAAATTTCGTAAAATTAGTATAAAAAAACCATGACATACAAAAAAATTAATGATTCTTTTTACTTTACTCTCACACGAATTTTTGAGGTACATGAGTATTTTTAGAAGTTAATTTTTTTAGAAGGGAAGCAACATTACTACATTTTGTGGTAATAACTTATCATAAAAAGCTTTATATAGAAATCAAAAGTATAATACTTAAATTTCAATAAAACTTTGAATTGTAATTTTGTTAGTTTTCCAGTTAATTTGGATTTTAATTGAAGTTGAATATATAATAAAATTGTTTCTAGTCATTATAGGGTTAAGATTAAGAGAGAAATATTTAATAAATAATTGTAGCATAATTTTATATTATAAAAACTAAACAAAAGTAATTTTGTTATAAAAATACAAATTCGAATTTTGCTTTAAAAATACAAATTCGAATTTTGCTTTAAAAATAAATAAAAAATGTTGTTGAAATATATATTTTTGAAATACTGTTTAATTATACAAGCTCAAATCTACTAGATATATATGTTTATACTTTATTTGTTTGTATGTGGAATTTTGCTATATATTAAATTCGTACTTAGCATATTCAGTCTTATGTAGTCAACAGTACTACCTCGTGTACGAAGTGTTGTTATTGTATTATTTTAATATACTTTTTGTCTTCAGTGCACACTATGACAGAGAAGTTGGAAATGGAAGTGCTATAAAATATAATTTGTCGGCGAAACTGCAGTTAGACATAGAGAATGTAGTCTAATCGAGAAATTATTTTTTATAAAAACAATGGACCAGAAAACAATAGATTTTAGATTATAGTTTGACTATAAGGTAATAAACTAAATAAACTACTACATCAGCATCTAATTATTTCCGTAGACAATTTTCTTTATAGTCAGTAGCTCTCATAATATTCGTTGTTCTCTAGTTTTTTTTTGTATAATTATTTTGTATAACTTGACGTTGTCGTCATCGCAATCGGTTTTAATATTGGATTGTTAGGTATTTACGTGTTTGTTTTTTTTTTGCTGGTTCAATTCGGTTCGTTTTGCTGTATTTCTGTTTAACTTTATCGTTTTGTTTTGATTTTTGTATTTCACATTATTTTGTCTTTACATATTCTCATCTGTGTTTTAGTACGTAAAACTCGAATACAAAAAATGTAAAAACAACAGCAGCAGCAAGAGTCAGCAACATTGAATGTATGAAACGAACCAACAACGACAATAATGAAAATCATACAAACAAATAGTCAACAGCAACTGAAGTGGTGGTGGTAGCAGCAGTAACAAACAATAAACTCGATAAATATAAAAATTGAAAAAAATAAATAAAATAATAAAAATAAAAATAAAAAACTGTAAATATTTTTGTGTGTTTGTTTGTATGTGAACATGAGAATATGGCAAAATGACTGACTGACTGAGTGAATGATAGAGTGTATGTATATAAGTACGTGTGTGTGTGTGCATGAATGTTTGTATTGTGTTGGATAAATATGAGGTTAAGTTGCTTCGTTTCATTTCATTTTGATTTGCTTTGGATTTTTCTTGAATTGAACTTTTTGTCTTTCATTTTGCTTTGAGCTCGTTGTTGTTTTATTTTTAATACATAAAATATTTCAAGTTGTTGTTGTGAATATAAATGCGGTCGCTACTTAATTTTTTATAAAATAAATGTTGTTTATTTGTTGTTGTGTTATTGGATGCTCATTCTTTAGTATATGAATATTTATCAGGGCATTAATAGGTATTTTTTACTTAATTTTCTTCTTATTGTGGATTTGGTTTTGGTTGTCTGTTCCCCCGATCGTTCGTCTGTATGTGCTGTTTTAAGTTCATATAAACTTTTTGGTGATACTTTTCAAAGTATTTTATAATATTATTTAACATTCATGTATGTATGTGTGTATGTATGTATGAATGTATGAAGGAATGTATGAATGAATGTATGTATATATGTATGTACGAATGTATATATATATATATATATATATATATATATATATATATATATATATATATATATATATATATATATATATATATATATGTGTGTTGTTTGTATGTGAACATGAGAATATGGCAAATATGACTGACTGACTGAGTGAATGATAGAGTGTATGTATATAAGTACGTGTGTGTGTGTGCATGAATGTTTGTATTGTGTTGGATAAATATGAGGTTAAGTTGCTTCGTTTCATTTCATTTTGATTTGCTTTGGATTTTTGAATTGAACTTTTGTCTTTCATTTTGCTTTGAGCTCGTTGTTGTTTTATTTTAATACATAAAATATTTCAAGTTGTTGTTGTGAATATAAATGCGGTCGCTACTTAATTTTTATAAATAAATGCTGTTTATGTTGTTGTTGTTTTGGATGCTCATTCTTTAGTATATGAATATTTATCAGGGCATTTAATAGGTATTTTTACTTAATTTTCTTCTTATTGTGGATTTGGTTTTGGTTGTCTGTTCCCCCGATCGTTCGTCTGTATGTGCTGTTTTAAGTTCATATAAACTTTTTTGGTGATACTTTTCAAAGTATTTTATAATATTATTTAACATTCATGTATGTATGTGTGTATGTATGTATGAATGTATGAAGGAATGTATGAATGAATGTATGTATATATGTATGTACGAATGTATATATATATATATATATATATATATATATATATATATATATATATATATATATATATATATATATATATATATATATATATATATATATATATATATATATATATATATATATATATATATATATATATACAAACCTACATTCATACATACATACATACATACATACAAATTAATGTACGTATGTGTGTAAATTTTATTCATGTGTCGTTGCCTTTTACTTTTATCGCTGTTGTCATGTATTGACTTTTTGCGTTTTTGTTGTATTTATGGTTTAGTGAAGGAGAATCAAATAAAAATAATTTAGAGTAAATGAGTAAAAATATTTCCAGATAGAGTACAAATGAGTATAAAAATTTAAACTCTATATGGAGTCAACTGAACACGACAATTATCAAGTCACACAGTTATATACAAATATAAATAACACTGTGCACAGTGTGACAGTAATTAGTTAATTACATTTTGTATAAATATTTGTTTTTTTTCCCTTCTTTATTTTGAGGTGAGAAAAAATAAGAAAAATGTTGAAGATTATATATACATTTATTTATTAAAAATTGTACGAAGAAATAAGTAAATAAATAAACTGTACGGTACTTATAATTATTATTTGGGGCATTATCGGAAGTGTCAGAGCATAACTTTAATTTCATATTTCAAAAAAAAAATCCTTTGTAAAAATTCTTAATAATTCATATTGTAGATTTTTTTAATGGTTTGAGATTGATCCAAATTCCTTAGTAAATCACAAAATCAAAAAAGTCCTGATATTAATTTATATGAAATTCAAAAATGTTCTATAAATTTATCATGATTGATGATATATCCAAAAAGTATCACATAATCCTTGTATTTCATATTCCGTTATTATTTCAAACAATTATTTTATTTATTGAAATTGCTCCTATAACCATATTTGTGTATTCAGTAATGAAACTTTTTTAATTTTAATCAAAAATATTTTTCTGGAAATGTTAGAAAATAATTATATTGATCACTCGAATTATTAATACAATAATCAATGTAATAATCAGTCGAATTATTAATACAATAATCAAATTATTAATAAAAATAATCAAAAATTTCATGATCTTGATTAATTTTATAACTAAAATTTTTAGTTTTTTTTTTTTTTTTGTGTTGAAAGTAACAAATTTATTTCCTTTAACGAATTTTGAAATTATATTAGGATTCTCTAATCGAAATCAATCAAAAATACTTAAATCGCATTTTTAATCTTTGTTAAGTTTCAAGTTTAATTTTTTCAAATTTATTTCCCTATTTCTCTGAAAATGTGAAGAATTTATCAAAAGTTTGAAATCAATGCGTCAGACTTAATTTTAAAAGCTTAAAGTTTAAGTTGTACTTAGTCAATCGAATAGTCATTAATGTTTATATTCATAATTTTAAAATATAATAAACATTTATTTATCAAAATCATAAATGTGCCAGAAAACGTGTTCGTTAAGAATTTAATTAAATTTAAAAAAAATCTCTGTATAGACTAAATCGTATTCTAACTTTAATTAATATTTTATAATATCAAACAAATATTTAATAACATTTTTTCTTAAAACTCATATTTTAAAGTCTCTCAACTTTGTTGAAATAATAATATTAATTAAATAGAAAATTAACAATTAAATATAAAATTAACAGGAACACTAAAATTCTTTCTACAGTACCGATTTTGATAATTTTTGGAATTTGGTAATGAGGAACATGGAACGTGTCAAGCTATATATTATGGCAAAATTAATATTATTTATTTCAATTTGCCCATTTATAATTTTATATTTTACGAAAAATCTTTGATTGAAGACAGAGGCTGCCTTAATATCGGTCTATATATATTTAAAATACTGAACCGATTTTACGTATTTTAATTAGAGAATTTTTCAGAACAATAACAAATACTTATCAAATTGCATTTAGCTCTGATTTTGATTGACGCAGGAATTGGTATGAATTGTGGGGTCCTAGATGATTTCTTCATAGCGTTACAAATATATTGACAAATGTAATTTACTCTGTTCAGTACTGAAGGGTATATTTGTAATAAATAATTTGATTTGACATTTAACA